>CALNHX010000647.1:0-303022 GCA_940337035.1 Agriotes lineatus
TATTACCGTGGATGAACACCTGTGCACTTTTCGACGAAGATGTTTTAAGATGTACATTCCTTCAAAGCCGGGAAAATATGGTATAAAGATATGGATCGCCGTAGACTGTGAGGCTCGATACATTACTTCTTCTTCTTCTTCTGTATCCATATACCCATCGGGTGTCGGACATTTGATCCTTAACTATTTTCTATCCATTTTTTCCATTCTTTCCGGTCCATTGCTAATCTTCCCATCTCTTCCTTCGTCTTTCGTCGTTGTCTGCCTAATCATAACTCTATAATAAAGCAGAACAATTCCCAAGGTCAAACATTTCAACTCGTGGTCTATGCGTGGTTACGATTGGGGCGTGGTCTTGATATTTTCTAAGAGCCAGTAATATGGAAGGAGAGAACAATTAATGCTCTTGTTAGGGCCTACACACATTTTTTACATTACACAGGAATGTTTGTACTATGTACACATAAATATTAAATCTGCAAATAACCTAAATTCCGAGCTTTGTACAAAAATATGGTTATAAACTTTTTGCAAGTGGACTTTACTACCTCTAGGAAGAACGGTGGTTACAATAATGGCGTCCGTTCTACCAAAAAGAATAAAAGTAATAATTACTGTTGTGTGTTGCAGTGTAAAAATTATTGCACGGACAATGTTCCTATGCACGGTTTTCCGCGCAATAATAAAAATTTGTGCAAAACATGAGAAATACATCTAAAAATAGGGAAACCCGTGTCGGCCCATATGAAAGTTTGCAGTAAGCATTTTGTGAAGGAAGATTTTATATTACCCGGTAAGTAGGTCTTGCCAGTTTGTATTTTCACTGGCTTGAAATAATCATAAATATGCTGCCTTAAAGATACATGTTAATTAAGCAAGTGCCACTTGATGTTAAACATCTTCAGCTTACTCCATTAATTTCATAATTTAGGAGTTTCAATATGATTGTTTACTTGTAGATTATGTCAACAAGCGCAGATGCCTGAAAAATTTGCCCCGTGGAAGTGTCGACAAACTGCCATCATTTAAAACGGTCCAAAGCAAACAGGCGCGTTTGAATAGGCTCCAAAAGAGGAAAACGGAGCAACTCACAAATTGTGTTACTACTGTTACCACAAAACACAGGCCCGTCAAGCACCGGACAACCTGAGATTGAAGCAGCTAATGCTCTGTTAGAGTTGCACAATATGCAGATTGGCAGTAATAAACTGCATGAAGACAAAGCGGAGCAAGTGAACACATTATTTGTAGATAAGTGGTTGAAGTTTGACATTGCCGATATTATAAATATTGAATATAGGGTAAAATGTTGTACAGGCATAAATAATTTAGCCCTTTTTAAAGTAATTGTTGATGTGGTGTCTTTAGATTTTTGTAAAAATTGGAGGTTAGCAGGTTAGGTTTTGCATCAGTTTTGACCAAGAACACTATACTAAGGAGATGCAACTTCCTATGACGGCTGTATATAAAAGCGGCCCCTATGCCGGGGATAGCCGTCGCGGCACTGTTGACAGCGTGTAACTACTTCGGTCATTTTCATTTGTTTTCGCTGCTGTTCGAGAGTTGGAAGCGAGCTAAATTAACCTGTAATCCCGGTTAAAAGTCAGTTTACGGTTGTTAATCCAATGGAGTGTATTTCAAGTGTGTTATTAATTGTTAAAACATGGTCCGAATTTCCAGCTACACTCAGTAAATATTAGACATTGACAGTTCACGAGTTTTGTGAATGAATAAAGCTACACCACAACCGCCTTATTTGTCAACTTTTAGCGGTTCGCTTCGAAACGGGAGTTGCGTCTCCTTAGTATAGTCTTCTTGGTTTTGACACAGACCGATGCAAAACCTAACCTGCTAACATCGAATTTGACATAGACTTACAGTGCCACCAACATATTATTCTGCTGCATAATGTCACATTTTACTGACGTTTGAATAAAAATACATTTATATCGTGCAAAAAACCTCATGAGCATCACGAACGTTATGGAATTACCAATCTCAGACAATAATTGGAGTCGTCGCTTCACTCCTCCAAACAATTGTCTTTCATCGGTAAAATGTCCTTACCGTTCTTAATATTTAATATACTCTATAGGAAGTATAAATTGAATGACAGAAATAATAATGATAAATGGCTACAAAATCGTTGATATTTTAACTTTCTCTTATGGCAAATAGTATTTAAACGTTTTCTAAGTCATGGAATTGCCATGTTTCGTACAATTTTAGGCAACCTCTATATAAAAATGTTTATTGCAAGCAAAATAGTAATTGTTTTATTGAATTAAAAGTGTCACTTTGTTTGACAAGCAATTATTTTAATTATATGCACAGTGTGTCCCCGGATTGAGTTCACTATAGGTATAATCGACAAAATTTTTTACAATTTTATTTTAATGTTTTGGGATCCCGCCCTGCTTTGTCTGAAAAAAAATTTAAGCAGAGTTTTAATTTTTAGAAATTAAGTCGGCATTGAAAAATGTGAAAAAACTATTTTCTATTTAGATAAACTACCGTTTTTGTTCATGATACGGCAAAATTTTGTTAAGAAAAGTTGTTTAGAATGATAGTTTATGGCCCTATACAAAATTTCAGAAAGATCTGTCGACTTAGAAAATCCGTTATATTTTAGACAATTGTATTTAATTTTCAGGTAAACTATCCTTTTTGTTCATGATACGGCAAAATTTTGTTAAGAAAAGTTGTTCAGAATGAAAAATTATGGCCCTGTACCAAATTTCAAAAAGATCTGTCGACTTAAACTGTTATTTTTTAGATTTAAACAAATTGCATTTATTAAAAATTACGGTTTCATCGTCGATCTTTCTGAAATTTTGTATAGGACCACAACTACTCATTCTGAACAACTTTTTCCGTATCATGACAAAAAAAGTAGTTTACCTGAAAATAAAATACAATTATCTAAAAAATAACGTTTTAATCTAAGTCAACAGATCTTTCTGAAATTTTGCATAGGGCCGTAATTTATCATTCTAAACAACTTTTCTTAATAAAATTTTGCCGTATCATGAACAAAAAGGGTAGTTTACCTGAAAATAAAATAGTTTTCGCTTCCCTGCCAAGGCCTACTTGTTTTTCAAAAACTGAAAATATTCTTAAAATTCTTTTCAAACCAAGCAGGACCAAATCCCAGAACCTTAAAATAAAATTCAAAAATTTTTAGTCCATCTCACCTCATGTAACATCAATCCTGGAACACACTATTGTATTTTCTTTTCTGGTAAACTACCCTTTTTGTTTATAATACGGCAAAATTTTACAAAGAAGAGTTGTTCAGAATGGGAAATTATGGCCCCATACAAAATTTCAGGAAGTTCTACCTACTTAAATCAAACCGTAATTTTTAATAAATAGGTACAATTTTAACGGTTTAATTTAAGTACGTAGATCTTCATGAAATTTTGTATAGGGTCATAATTTGTCATTCTGAACAACTTTTCTTGGTAAAATTTTGCCGTATCATGAACAGAAAGGGTAGTTTACCTGAAAAGAAAATAGTTTTTGCTTCACTGTCAAGGCCAACTTGTGTTTTAAAAACTGTAAATATTCTTAAAATTCTCTTCAGACCAAGCAGGGCGGAATCCCAAAACATTAAAATAAAATTGTAACATTTTTTGTCAATTATACCTATAGTGAACTCAATCCGGGGACACACTGTATATTAACTCAAAAATTGCAAGTCAAACAGAGCCACTTTTAATCCAAATAATGCATACTATTTTTTGTGCAACCTAGAAAAGTAAAAATTCAAAATTTTAGATTGCTTTTGACGTTACTCATTTAAAAACCATTATGACAAGTACATCCATAGACGACCAGTTAGACCTTAATTTTAGTTCATAGGAAATATAGGCTATTTATGTTACAAGTATGAAGTTAAGGACTTCTTTTGGGTGAACCGCAGTGTACGGTAATGCGAGCGATGTACATAAAGAAGGCCAACCTTAATGAAACATTGGAATTGTATACAGTGTGTCCAAGATAAGGAGGGCCAGTATGGGGATCTCGGTAATGGTAAGAGATACAAATTTGGTTAAATGGGAAGAAAGTTGCGCAATTAAAGGACTAAAAAAATGACGTCTAGAAATCCTTGATATGATTTTTCGTTTTTGAATTATCTCAAAAAAACCGAATTTTTGGATTTTCTTTTTTATTTTTTTCTGGCGTTAATATTAAAGTTAGAGCGAAACTGATTAAACTTCTTTATAGCAACTTTTAGTGGACTTAATGATTACGTTATCAATTTTTTTATCCGACGTTTCGTCTTCGAGAAACCATCATCAACTTCATTTTTTTAAATACGGTCCTGGTTTTTTGATGCCAAATTTGCAAAGCCCTTGTTACTCTGAATTCAACAATGTGCCACATATTATGGTTTAATTACGTTTCGAGCTTTTTTCTGATCATCATCAGAAATTTTTTTAGATACGGACCTGCATTTCTCATAATTTTGTAAAAATAAGTTCATACAGTAAGTTAGGCCTTTTTACATGCCGTTAAAATATTAAAATGCACATCATAATGTCATAATTCTGATACATTAATTTAATAAGCAACCAATAACTATTAACAATAAACAACAAATAAATGAACAAAAGATAGGCAGAAATAATGAGAAAACGAGCATCGAAACAATGTAATAGGTATTTAACGTTTTGAATTAGAAGAAGAACTTAGAAGATTGGTTCTTGAAGCCTTTCAAAGTATAACGCCAGTATTGCTGAATAATGTTTTAGATTCTACAGTTAAATGTTATTTATGCATAGAGAATGATGGCAACCTTTTTGAATACCTTCTGTAAATTTAATACCTATTAAATGGTTTCGGTGTTCGTTTTGTTATTCTTTCTGTCTATCTTTTGTTCATTTATTTGTTGTTTATTGTTAATAGTTATTGGTTGGTTATTAAATTAATGTATCAGAATTATGACATTATGATGTGCATTTTAATATTTTAACGGCATGTAAAAAGGTCTAACTTACTGTATGAGCTTATTTTTACAAAATTATGAGAAATGCAGGTCCGTATCTAAAAAAAATTCTGATGATGATCAGAAAAAAGCTCAAAACGTAATTAAACCATAATATGTGGCACATTGTTGAATTCAGAGTAACAAGGGCTTTGCAAATTTGGCATCAGAAAACCAGGACCGTATTTAAAAAAATGAAGTTGATGATGGTTTCTCGAAGACGAAACGTCGTATAAAAAAATTGATAACGTAATCATTAAGTCCACTAAAAGTTGCTATAAAGAAGTTTAATCAGTTTCGCTCTAACTTTAATATTAACGTCAGAAAAAAATAAAAAAGAAAATCCAAAAATTCGGTTTTTTTGAGATAATTCAAAAACGAAAAATCATATCAAGGATTTCTAGAAGTCATTTTTTTAGTCCTTTAATTGCGCAACTTTCTTCCCATTTAACCAAATTTGTATCTCTTACCATTACCGAGATCCCCATACTGGCCCTCCTTATCTTGGACACACTGTATATATATATTTATTTTTATAATTAATAATAAAATAATAAGTACATTTTATTGTTACTCTTTTCTCACTTGGGTGTTATCCTGTAATAAAATAATTTTTAGGTAATTTAATACCAGTAGAATTGTTCTGCAAATTGAGAAATAAGATTGAGATGACAAATTGCAATAAAATTGGGAATTAATTAAATTGCTCAATTTATTTAAAGTAGTGATATTTAATAAAACATTATTTTTAATATTAAGAACTAAAGTAAATACTTACAATTAAGGTTTTTGAATATGTACTTTGTAAATGCGATTATATTAATTATCGTTATGAGGCGGCAGTATTATAGTACCTTTGAAAGAGGTTTTAGTAAAGTTTTCGAAAATTAATTTGGAAGGATTCCAGAAAATCAGACTGATTTACAGTTATCAATTGAAAACAAAAATGCAATAATACTAGCAGTCTTTTTAAAATCTCGTGGGTAGAATATGTTCAGGAAATTTATTGACAAATATAAATGTGTAATAACATTAGTTAAGCCAATTAGGTATTTTTTTGTAGAAAAAGTAAGTAATATGATCGACATTTTACTTACCATGTTGATTCACACACCACTTATAAGAACAAGACACCAAGCTAAATAAACAATATACCAAGACAAAATTACAAGAGCGACTGAACACCAAGAACTTTAAGCAATAATGTTGCTGATATCGGGTAGTTTTACAGGTGGGGTTGATTACCTGAGTTTTTGGAATAGGAAGTAGACACTTAAATACGTTTACAAATTATCCATCATAACTAAAGCTGATATTATATGGCAAATGCATATTTTGTATAATTGATAAACCGGATAAACTTTTCGCATATGTATACTAATTATGTGAAAACAAATTGTTTAAGCCAAGTTTCATTTTGCATATTTATACGTTTTTGAGCATACTTTCTGGATTTTGCATATTTGGTTATATTTAGCAATAATTTGTAATGTATGAACTTTTAAAGATTTTTTTTGTTAAATTTACTATTTCATGAAATTTATTAATTAAATGTTTGTGTGCAATTGAGATATATACTTTCACTTTCTGCCGCTGGAGTGCAGTGCGCATATCGAAATAAGCAGAGGAAAGGGAGAGTCCCTATTAAAATCTTTGACTATATCAACATAGACTGCCAGATACCCCCACTTTTCCCATAGAAGCAATGTATAAAGAATCAGACAATATAGAATCCACTTCAAGAGTGTTGGGTGAATAATAGTCTGGCGGGGTTAGGGGAAATCTCATTTTTATGTTGATTACAACCTGAAGTTGGCGTTGGCAGTCCATGTTTATATGGCCAAACGTTAAAACGAATGTCGTCTTTGAATAAATATTAGGGAATTAAATAAACTCATACAAAATAATTGAAATTTTTACATTATTTAGAATACTCACTTAATAATACCATGAGTAGTCAAAGTTATGTCGACTATTTTTGTGGTGGTGTCACGAATGTCCATTGCGCTTTGGTACGATTAGGACGAGTGCGCTAGCACGAGTCCTAATCCCAAGCGCAATGGACATGAGTAGTGATACCACCGCAAAAATAATCTACTTAACTTTGACTAAGAATGGTATTCGAGGGACTATTTAATGAACCAAACTACCTTTTTCAAATTAGTTTTCAGTAAATCTAGCAACAAACTACGCAATTTCTATAGTAACAGAACACTAATGTTGACTTTTTCTAATAAAAATCGCATTTGTTAAAAATAGTCAGTTGAATACCTTCTAGGAAGATATATCCACTGATATTTTTTTGATTGGTCAAGAAACGTTAGAATTCTGGATTTTCATTGGTCACTTTTTGACAGATGACAGGTGAATTGAATAGTCCTACCTATTTTCAAAATAAAATGAGGAGCATATTATGTGCATATATTATAACTTTGGGTGCATATACTCAACAAAATATATGCATATATATGCGCATATTTTCGTACATTTGAGTGCATATAATTATCAGCTTTAATCATAACAATAAAACATAATATTTCCTTTATATTTGGGATATTCCAAAAGCAAATAAGTACTTATTTGTCCCTATTTTCAGAAAGTTGTAGGTTTGTCTAAATATAGTGCTTTTAGATATCAGCGAACGGAGGATATAAGATGGGGAATAAAGAAATAAAAATAGTGTGCTACGCCTAGTGATGTGGGTCGGGTAAATACCCAATGGGTACGGTATTTATAAATGGGTATTTACCTGGGTATTTACCCCTGTCTCGGGTAAATACCTAAACACTGGGTATTTATCAAATGTGTAATATTTAGAAAGCTAAGCTAAACTTTTACTCACATCATAATGTTATCTTAATAAATAAACTACATATAAATGCACTGGAATATTTTATGTAAAATAACAATTTAAATGTAACATTGAATAAGCATTCACCCAGGTAAATTACTCATCTATCGGGAAAGAACATTGGCTGCCGAAGTTTGTGGAAATAAACAGTTAGACGCAATAAATTGCGCCTGTTAGACATTACAAAAAACATTGTGACGGCTCTGACTCCATTTAAAAAAAATTAACATAACATTAATTTGAAGAAATAACCGTAAAAAAGTTATTTTAGTAGGCATATTTTGTTGACATATGCCATAATTAAAATGAACATCAAGTTTACTCAAATATTTGTTTGTATGTTCATCTCTTTCTTATTCAATCATTGAATTCTGTTTCTTCATGCTATCTCATTACTGTTGTATACAGGTTGCCTAAAATTATATGGAACATGGCAATTCCATGAGTTGGTAAAGATTCAAATACTAATTACCATAAGAGTAACCGAAATAGAAAATGCAATAATTACTTTGGTAGCTAGGCAACAAGTAGGTATAATAGCTACTTGTTGCCTAGCTACCAAAGTATTTATTGCATTTTCCATTTCGGTTACTCTTATGGTAATTAGTATTTGAATCTTTTCCAACTCATGGAATTGCCATGTTCCGTACAATTTTAGGCAAAACCTGTATAATTATGTCCCCATCTGTATTTTGGGCAGTAAATGTTCTCAGTTCAGCTATTTTCTTAAACATTTTTATAAAATTCGAATAGAGTACCTTCAGTTATGAATCAATTATACTCATTAGATAGATACATTAGATTATAATATTTGTAAATGAGTCTATAAATATCCGCTTAAATACCCATTTTGGGTATTTACCCGGATAAATACCCCAGGTATTTACCCCTAAAAATAAATACCCGGGTAATTTACATCACTAGCTACGCCGATGATGCCGTGCTCCTGGCAGAAAATGAAAATGACTTGCAACGACTATTGTTTAGGTTCAAAACAGCAGCGGAAGAATTTAACATGAGAGTATCAACAGAAAAAACAAAATCATTGACTATCTCGAAAGAACCTCTTCGATGTAAATTGGCCGTTGATAATAATATGATTGAACAAGTTATGAACTTTAACTACCTAGGTGTACACACATCTAGCATGAGAAACCTAAACGAGGAAGTTCGCAATCAAGCAATGAAAGCGGCTGCGATATCAGGCTACCTACGAGACGTGATATGGACAAATAAGCACATGTCGGTTGAAAGTAAAGTACAGATCTATAAAACCTGCGTCAGACCCATCTTAACTTATGCCGCCGAAACCAGAGCTAAAACAGCCAAGAAGAAGAAGAAGAAGAAGATATCAGCAAATTCCAGGAATTTAGTTTTTGGAAACTGTCCCAGTGACATTTCCACTAATTCAATTTACAGCATTGTAACAATAATTATTATCATTTAAAACTGAACAGAAAAATCTGGTGTGATACACGCACACAACTTCCTTTTACAGTGATCTTATAATTAGTCAAAAATTTGATTTTAAATTTTTAAGCATTGGTCAAAAATTTTCAAAAATTACAAATTGTACAAAAACGGTGCAAAATAGAGCGTTAGGTGAAGAGACAAATTTTCTCTATAATTTTAAGCTGAATTCAAAAATGTAATAATATACCGGGTCTTCTATTTAAAATAGGAGTTAATAAAAAATTTTTTAAAAAACAAAAGAAACCCATTTTAGAGGTGTTCAACTGGAAAATCACCTATCTCACATCAATACACATTAAAAATGTAATACAAATGAGAAGTTTGAAAAAAATTGTTAGAACCGTTTTTGAATAAATCGAAAAAAAACTGAAAAATCACAAGAGTAAACACCTACTTCCAGTTATGCGATTTTCTTCAAAAGCTTGCTGTCGCATCTACATAGTACACAAAACTTATATATAAAGTTTCAACCCCATACCTCTTTTCGTTTTTGAGATATTCTGTTCACAGACAGACACTCACACAGACACACACACACAGACAGACACACACACACACAGACACACACACACACACAGACAGACCAATAAAAAAATATATGTTTTTTGGGTTCAGGAGACTCTGAAACGTGAAGATCTGTTGAAAACTCAATTTCGAATTTTTGGGGTGAATCCAATACTTCCTTTATTGTAAAAGGAAGTAAAAAAGAAGACACTATTCAATTCAGCAGTATCGGCTGTATCCAATATGTAGGAAAGTGGCCTGAAGGCTATCCAAAAATTTCCAATCTCTAGCGTGCTTTTAAAACTTTCTTTAGTGCAACAAAAGTTATTAGATTCGTCCTACATTTTAAATGCGGCATATGCCGCGGGCTTCAGCTAGTTCTTCTATATTCTGTAGCCAGTTTTTCCTAGGTCTTCCTTTTCTTCTCTTCCCAATCCTGCCTGTTTCCATAATTTTCTTCACTAGTCTGTCTTGGTCCATCCGCAGTATGTGCAGTTCAGTTGTTTCTTTTCCATCTTTGTAACCGGTTCTTGATCAATCATTTGTCTTATATGTTCGTTTCTCTCTCTATCCAACTTGGTTTTTCCAGTTATTTTCCTAAAGTACTTCATTTCTGCGGCAATTATTTTCTTCTCATGTTACTCATGTATAACCCATGTTTCGCATGCGTATGTCAGTGTGGGTAGTACTATCGTATTATAGACCCATAACTTGGTTTTCATGTTTATTTCTCGTTTTCCGAAGATATTTTTATTTAATGCATAGTAGATCTTTCTGCTCTTGTTTGTTCTTTTGGCTATCTCTAGGTCCATCTTTCCATCTTCTTATATTACACTGCCTAGGTATTCGTATGTCGTAACCATCTCAATTTTTTCCTTTGATTTCTATTCTTCTTTCTTCTCGTGCTTTACTGTTGATTATCATTGTTTTACATTTGTCCGTATTAACCTCCATTTCCAGTTTTTCTATTTCTTGAGTCCATATTCTCGTTAGTTCTCTTATTTTTCTGTGGGTATCTGATATTAGGACTCTTATTGGCAATAGTCTGTTATATCCTACCACAGTCTGATGTTGTGGTGTTTTCAGTCGGGTGTTTTGCAATTTAAAAATTATAGTAAAATTTAAATCTGCCAAATTGGTTTGCGGTTCATCAGTGGTGACATGAAGCAGATTTAGAGTAGCCCAGCCAAAATTAAAAGTGAGGGGAAACATTTCACAATTTTACATACGGAAACAAAATTAGTTTTTTGAACTTCCCACTCGACTCCACGAACAATTACAGAGACTATCAAAAAACTATGAATGAGGAAGTTTTTCAAAATTGGGTGGTTTATCAGCTTATTCTTGCATTAGTCGAGTTGCATGTTAAATGTGTGGTGGTGATGGACAATACACCATATCATTTGATGCAGTTAGACAAACCATGCACATTTTCCTTAAGGACATGCCAAATACAGGAGTCGCTGGTTAAACACATCAACATTAATTAAAAGTTCACAAAGAAACATGAGATTTAATTAATACTTTTATAAAAGATTGACAAAAAGCCTGTGTGACTGACAAAATGTTGAAAGACATATAATATGAGGTCCTTGGTTGCCTCCATAACATTGTCAGAATAACCCTATTGAATGGCTTTGGGGCAATATAAAGACTTCTAGAATAAACACATAAATGTGTTCGTTGACAGATAAGGTTGCAAATTTATGGCATGAACCTCTTTTCAATTGTACACACAACATGTAACAAAATTATTGTAATCATTGTGAAAAACTAATTTGGCCGATTGGACGAAACATATGAATAATCGTCCAGTTGAAAATATTCCTCGTTACATTATTTCACTAAAAGAATCTGATAGTGATGATGAATCATATTCTTCTGGTGAAATAGATTTGGCATCAAAATTATAGTTCCTGCATGTATACAGGGTGAGTCAATATTCACTCCCCAGCCCTCGTGTATCTGTTCTACAATTAAAAATAAGAAAAAAAATGAAGAATAATAAAATTCCGAAAGCGCAACCGTTTTCAAGTAAAATTGAAATAAAAAATTTTAAAGTTTTGTTTAATCTCAAATACAAGAGAAAACTTAAAATATTTAAAAAATATAACTGTCTGGGTCAAGATAAACATAAGCAAAACATCAAATTCCTTAAGAAACCCTCAAAAATGTTACCATTTTCATTAATACACGTATGTAACCTATGACTAAAGTTGCTGGCAACAGAATTGAAATTATCATTTATTTCTGCTATTGGGGCAATAAAGTCATCCACTTCGGCAGGCATGGTAAAATAAACCTTTTCTTTTATGTATCCCCACAGCCAAAAATCTATTGGAGTTAAGTCAGGAGACTGGGGTGGCCACACTATTGGTCCACTCCACCCAATCCATTTATTAGGAAAACAAGATTCAAAATTTCCCGCACTTGTAATGTAGCATGTGCAGGCCCCCCATCATGTTGAAAAAACATTGTTGCACGTTGTTGTAAAGAAGTATTTTTTGTATTTGAATTCGTTGAGATTAAACGAAACTTTTAAAAAAATATATTTATTTCAATTTTAGCTGAAAATGGCTCCGCTTTCGGAATTTTAGTATTCTTCATTTTTGTCTTATTTTTAATTGTAGAACACATATACGAGGGCTGGGGAGTGAATATTGACTCGCCCTGTATGTATCTCCATTAAAACTGATGATATTACGATTAAAATCAGAAAACATATTGAAACTACATGGAATTGCACCATCATCAACACAAAATGTTGGAAATTCCAGTTGTTGATGATTCTGAAGTTAAAATTTTTTTCAGGCGATTGGAGCTGCAACAAATGCTAATTAATTTAAAACGAAAATGTAATGAAATGAAAGAACAAACTTCTATCACACAGAAGCAAATGTCCACACTCAGACTTCACAATGATGAATTACTACATTTACTCAAAAATGATCCACTTGAATGCCTACAGGAGTATGAAACTCTCATTGCAACATATAAGTAAAATTTTATTACTGTTCGTTGCTTATTAATACTTTTTATTATTCTAATAGGGACCGCATATCCATACTGCAGAATTTATCTAACCAATACAATTCACTTTTATTGGAGAGGCAAAAACTACTCGACGCAGGTTTACCACGCAACGTTCTAGAATTTGTTAATGATAACATTGCTGAAAAACGGTGAGTATTGCAAAAAGTATATTAAAGTAAAGTTGTAACCATATTTCATGTTACATTTGTTTCCAGGAGGACTATAGAAAAATTGAATGAAACTGGAAGCTTGGAATTTAGGGCACAAAAGATGATGTCATTACGATTAAGAGAAACAAATTTAAAAGTACAGGATTGGCAAAAAACAAATGAGCAGTTGTGGAATAAAGTATTGGAACTTGAAGACACACTTCAAAATCTACAGTTGGAAGGGAAATCATTTACTACAGATTCTAAACCAATAGTAGAAGAAGTAAGTAATCATTTTGAATGATTGGAATTGCATAAAAACCGTTTTATAATTTATTACAGGAAAAAAGTTCTGCTATCGCTCTTGTAAAGGACAACGATGAAACTAAAGGCATTTTAAAAGTTGTGGATAAGTATGAAAATAAATTAATTAACGAGAACGATAAAGAAAATACAGTGCATGAAATAAATATGGATGAAAGGAAGGTGAAATTTACGGTAGACACTGTTGATACAAAACCATCAAACAAACATCCACTCAGAAAAGGTGGGAAAGTACTACAACAGAAAACTATACACATTAAAAGCGTAATAAAGAAGTGAAATGTATTGCATGTATTAATAGATTTTTTACTATTTTCAATAAATATAATGTATGATGTATAAATTGTGGTTTTTTTACTTATACAGGATGTCAAAACAAATATTTCTTGTTGATATACTGATATCCGAAAATGAGCCCTTATGGCAGTAGATTAAATTGTTCGAATACACAGCAGTTGCTCAAAATGTTGACCATCTACTTCTATGCATAGATAGAATCGTTGGTTCATAGGTTCATGGACCCTATGGAATATTCTTGGGAGTACGTTGCACATGTATCCAAGTAGAGGTGTTTCGTGTACCAGAGATTGCACAAAACGCCAACGGAAGAAGTGTAGCGGATTAAGGTCGGGAGATCGTGCAAGCCAATCTACAGGACCGTCTCTTCCCACACAGCAAAATCTTACTATTTATTTACTGCGTTGTAACTTCAGAGAGTTCCTTAATAGTTGCGGATGTCGCAGTTTTCCTTACAATTTAGTAACTAGGAGATGGCTGTTATGTTACTACTAGTGATGGGCATAACAGAATTATTTGCATTCGAATCATATTAATAACCGATTGATTATTTGAATAATCATTCGAATTAATTTTGGCTCTTGATTCGTTTCGATTAAGTCTGCCGGTTGGCGGTTCACTTACAGATAGCAGAGGAACTCACTTAATTGTTAATTATAATAATTGTATAAATGATTTTTATTTGTTTTCTAAGGAGTTTAAACCATTTAGAATAGCTATATCAATACTAATCATAAAGAAATTATAAATATGCGAATACAAAGTGTATTGAATCTATTTTTAGTTCCTAAAATTCTCTAGTAGCCACCCTTCCCTTTTCACTTGCACATCATACCGGTATATTTTAGAATCCATAATTTATCTACGTTCAGCCTTCCGCGGTTCTAAGGACGCACACTTAAAATTTTCAACATCGAAATCCACTTCTTGTCCCGACTGCTCCGTTGTAAAAAATTAAATATAAATCGTTTACGATATTGGAAAATCTTATTTTGCTTTCTGTTTATCCCTTATTAGGCATAATCAACCGCGTTTCGAACCTAAAATTTAGGCCGTTATAAATTAATACTAACCTTCGGCAAATCTCATACTCAGCAGAACGTTATCTTTAATAGGAACGGCCCCATAAATTTAACTCGTCGACTGGGAGTATCAAATGTCTTAATAACATCAGCAAGCAGCCGCGGCCTCACTTGGGTCAATCAAGTACATACGTAGAAAAGGTTGTATGAGTTATGAATGCCGTATTATTTACAGAATTTCGATCACTCGCAGGTCGCTGAGACGCGGCACGTAGTACGTATCAGTATGAGGTTATTTTTCATCCGAATACTTGAAACGAAAACCAAGTTACACAGGTTATTTCAATAACCGGATAACCGGTTATTTTTTATTCGAATAAGCCCATCACTAGTTACTACAAATGGTAACATTACTGCAGATAGTAAGGAAATTGCCGCAAAGTTGTCAATTTGTTGTAAGGAAATAGCAAAGGAATTGTTAAAAACAAGTCATCTTGTAGCGTGGAAATTGTCAAGCAATAGTTAATACAGTGTAAGGAACTATTAGTAGAACGATTCTCACTTTACAGTAAAGAAATTGACGAGTAATAGTTAATTTGTTGTAAACTAACAGTAAAAGAATTGTTACAACATGATCACTTTGTAGTATGGAAATTATCAAGAGATAGTTCCTGCATTGTAAGGAGATAGTAAAACAATTGTAAATTTATAATCGAGAAGTAGTAAATTTGTCGTATAGGAACAATAGGAAAATTGTTAAAAAGTAGTCACCTTTTCGTAAGGAAATTGTTTCTTTATAGTAAAGAAATACCTACACTATTGTAACGAAAATGTAATTTATCGAAAAATGCGCATTTACTAGTGCCACAAATAAAAGTCATAATACACTAAATGTATTTATTAATTCCAAACATTTACATCCTAAAATGTATTATACTATAAACTAAACTAATCTAAACTACAACTAGATTATCACTGATAATACAGACAGATCAATAAAAAAACCAATTAGGGCAGGCTGTGGTATGTGTTATACGTTTGGCAGTACTGAAGTGTATTGTCAGTCTATGTCAAATTCGAGATTTGCAGGTTAAGTTTTACGTTGGTCTGTGTCAAACAACAAACAAAACCTAACCTATTAATCTCGAATTTGACATAGACTGACAATACACTTCAGTACTGCCAAACGTATAACACATATCACAGCCTGCCCTAATTGGTTTTTTTATTGATCTGTCTGTACCATGGGTAGTCAAAGTTATGTCAAATATTTTTGCTGTGGTATCACGAATGTCCATTGCGCGTAGGTTCGATTAGAACAACTGCACTAGCATGAGTCCTAATCCTAAGCACCAAATTCGAGATTAAAAGGTTAGGTTTTGTTTATTGTTTGCATATATGTATTATACATATATTGCTAGTAGGGCCTCGGAACGCCCGAAAACATTACGGCGCAAACATAGTTTCATTTAGAGTATAACGCGTCTCGTGCGCATGCGTGAGAATTCGAACTCCGCCTTTAGAAGCGAAGTTTAAACTTGACCACTTCCCCATTGGGCGGACGACGCCGCCGTGCTTGCACACAGCTCACCATTATACATTGAAGAGTTGGTTGTCTGTCTCACTTCCTTCGTGAGTTTCCCACTCGTAGACGCTAGCAATATAGTAAGTATTACATATACGGTTGTTTGACACAGACTGACGTAAAACTTAACCTGCAAATCTCGAATTTGACATAGACTGACAATACACTTCAGTACTGCCAAACGTATAACACATATCAAGGCCTGCTCAGAATCATTTTTTTTTATCTCATGGTAATAAAAATCACATTTGTTTAAAATATTCAGAAGTAATACTATAAGTATTTCAACATTATCAGGTTATATGTCGATAACTTGTTGCACAATAATAAAAGAGTGTCAGTTTGACAGGTTAAATAGTCCGACTGCGTCAGCGTGAGGATTATTCTGTATTATTATTTAGTACCTTAATCTGCCTGTACCCTGGAAAGGACAAATATGTCAAATTGACATGGGTTAACCTAAGTACCACCGTCTAGAGCAGTGGTTCCCAACCTTTAGGAGACTGCGGACCTCTTGGTAAAAATTTTATCCGTCGTGGACCACCGACCCCCACCCCCTCTTTTCTCGCAATGTAATTCAATTTAATTCGTAATAATGATTTATTAGAAATTACTTACTTACATTTATTATGGCATAGGTAAACTATTATTTTATTTAAATTTAAATGTAAAAAAGAAAACAAAAAGTTAGAAATAGGGTTAATAATGACTTAATGCGATTTTTGAGCTTGCATTTGCTTCACTAGCTGCGAAATTCTCGGGTTGATGCTGGTGCTCAAAGCTACGCGCATATCGTCGCTTGCGTCCAACCTGTTCCTTTGCTTGTTTTTTATTAAGAGCAGACCGGAAAATCCCTGTTCGCATAAATAGGTTGTCGAAAATAACACAAGATACCGTAAGGCGGTCTTCCGAAGCGTAGAATACGAAATTGTCTTCTTACACCAGAACTCCTCGAGATTCACCCCAGATGCAAAGGAATCCTTGCAGTTGCTATCGTTTTGCAACTCGATAACATCTTCCTGAATTTCATCAGGTAGTTCCCTGACTTTCGTGTTGAAAGGATTTCGAATCATTTTTCGAACAGCTTCTGTTTCTACCCCTTCGTATTCTGGAAAGTAACGAGTAAATTCCTCCTTTAGCGTATGTAGGTGGCGCAAAACATTTCGCTGGACGTCATCTATGAAGCACGCGTAATTCTCGTCGTCGGCAAGGGCTTTTAACGTCGGAAACCCAGAATAATTCTTCTCTTCAACTTTGCCTGTCCATAGATCTATTTTGCCAATAAACGAGCGAAGTTTGTCTTCAAACAAAAATATATTTGCGACGCCTTCCAACTTCTCATTTCCTGAACCTTGGAGTTGCAAATTTAGCTTGTTCAGATGTGTAAAGATGTCTACGAGATAAGCTAGCTGTATCTCAATTTGTGGATGACAAAACTGCTCCAACAACTCGTTCAGTTTTTTCTCCATTAGAAACACCTTCATCTCCTCTTTTAGCTCGTACAATCGTCCCAACATGTTTCCTTTCGAAAGCCAACGAACTTCCGTATGGAAGAGTAGCATTTGATGCTCAGAGTCCAAGTCTGCGCACAATTTTTTAAAAACACGCGTATTGAGCGCACTACTTTTAACTGCGTTCACTAACTTTATGGCCAATTCCAAGGTATTAGCTAAGTCTTGCGGCAACGTTTTGGAAGCTAACGCTTGCCGATGAATGATGCAGTGCGTTGTCAATGTCGAGCGGTTCTTCTGCCTCACCAACGTTGCTAGACCCGAGCGCGATCCAAGCATAGCAGGAGCTCCGTCCGTACAAAAACCGGCGAGTTTTTCCCACATAATTTCATGTTTCTCGAAATAATCGCTAATTATTTTGAAGACGTCCGCTCCTTTCGACGTAGTTTCCAGTTCTTGCGACAGAAATAATTCTTCTTTGATTGTGTTGTCCTCATCTAAGAATCGGACAAACACAATTAATTGGCAACATTGTGCAACGTCGGTAGTTTCGTCGCACTGCAGAGCGAAGTAAGGGGACTTTTTTATTTTAACTAAAAGTTGTTCTTCGATATCGTGGGACATTTTTTCTATTCGCGCCTTCACGGTGTTGTTCGACAGCGAAATTTCCTGAATTTTCTTCTTTGCTTCGTCGCCTAAAACTTCCTCCACAGCTTTCAGCAAACAAGGCTTCACCAAGGTTTCACCGATCGTGTGTGGTTTTTTCGATTTTGCGATTACCTGGGATATTTCGAACGATGCGGACAGTGCTTTCTCAGACGATACAAATCTTGAACCGCTTGTTCCGAGCTTCATTTTTTTCAAATTCTCCAATTTTCCAGCGAAGAATTGTGGTGGTCGATCGCTCAAAGTAGGGTGGACAGTCTTTAAATGGCGTTCTATTTTTGCGGGTTTTAAAGCATCGTTGCTGAGAACGGTGGCACATATCACACATTGAGGTCTCGTTTCTCGGTTTACCTCAATTGCTGTAAAACCGAACTTAATATATGCATTGTCGTATTTTCTCTTTGCTGGAGCCATAATTCTAAGAAATTTTAGAAAGGGCGTTATTATTCACGTACCACGTGGCAACTTACTGACCTTACTGTGCGACTTACCGATTGAATGCGCGCCGCAGAACACACCGTGCTGCGCATGCGCTGTGTAACGCAGACAATCTCGTGTAAGTTTGAGTCATAAGTTCTTAAATTAAATTTAAAAATTTTTTTTTAATTTTTAATTTCTTGTAAATGGCTTCGCGGACCACTTTCGAGGTGGTCGGGGACCACCTGTGGTCCGCGGACCACCGGTTGGGAACCACTGTTTTAAACGGTAATACCTAGGCAATCACAGCGTTGCAGCCTATGTCCTATATTACTGGCTCTTCGAGCGGTAGTTCAAAATGAGAGCCGTATACAGCAGGATTACCAATAACTATTATTTGATATATAAAAAAGTATATTTGTTACCTCACTTAATCTAGCGATCGATTAATCAGTCGTTGAAATTATATAGCGACTAAAAAGAAGGGTAATCTTCTAGTGTACGTCGCCCCCACTTTGAACTACCGTTCCTAGAGCTAGTACGCAGGTGGGATTGAAATGTGACAACATTTATTGTAGAAAAGTACGAATTTAGGTTAGCTGCAGTTTTAGATTTATGTGTATAGTGTGCCCATTCAAATTTCATTTTTTATTTTTAAGGTTATAATGTCATATTTATTTATTTCTATGCAATCTTCGTGGAAATGTATATAAAGCATCCCACAACCCTACGTTAATTATGAGGTACGTATTGGTTAATAGTTATTTAACAAACAAGTATGTTAATGAGAGCGGATAATAATCGAGACATTTTAATTGTAGATCGCTGATTAACACTCGAGTTAGTTACAATATTTTTCCGTTGATCGTATATTAATTTGAAGAAAATCTCATTTTATTCCATGAAAAGAATTTGACACTTAAAGATTTGACATTAATGGTATCTTTGATTACCTATACCAAAATCGTCTATTATTAAAAAAATCACTCAATAATAGGGGTTATTAATAAACGATTTTTAAAAATCTTTCATTAATAAAAAATCATTCATTAATAGACGATTATCTATACATTAATAACACCCATAAATAAACGATCAACGGAAAAAATACAAAAGTTATCTTAACGACATTTTCAAATTAAACATTAAAGTATTCAATTCCCAAACGGAAAATAGAATAGATCCATTACAAAAAGGCAGGAGGGTATTACAATGGTTAATAATGTTGATGTTCTTTCAATGTCACTTACCTCATTTATTAATCAATACGTAGGTACCCTAACAAGAAGGTTAATTTTTATCTCTTTCCTATGTATATTATTGGCTCTAGGAACGGTAGTTCAAAGTGGGCGACGCCTACGTAATACGTAAGTATTATTACAGCCATGTAGGCTTCATGCTTCGCCATTTATTTTGTTATGTTGTTATCAGTGTTGCCAACACTATTACTATAGTAACAGATTTGTTACTTTTTACCCGCGCCTATTACGCTATTCCTCTTAAAGCAAAATGTATTACTTTTTGCAATTTCTATTACTATTCTATTACGTTCCTATTAAATTTCTTTTTTTATGTTGAAACGAAATCTGTAGGTAATGGTTTTTAGTTAAGCATCAAGAGATTATATGAATTTATGTTATTTTTTATAATAAAGGGTCAATTTAACACTATTATCTTGTGCTTGTAAAATTTATTGAACTTTGCTCGGCATGGGACAATCATAGGCTAGCAACCTTTTGAAAAATGTATCGGCTCTTGTGTAAAGTAAATAAATAGTCATCGTATATGGTCAATTTTTTTCATATGAAATGCAATCTAGGGAAAGCATTGGCAATAGATACAATTGTGTTGGTGCATACATTTCTGGTTATTATTTTTGCAATGAGGTTAGGTTGCATGTTGACTGGTTGATTTCTTAACTCTTTTAAATTGTATGTGTTTGTTATAAACTGCAATTGTCCTCAGTTCAATACCTAGTTAAAACTAATTTACAAAATCAGATTTCAAGTTTATAATAGGCACAACTATAATTTTACATAATTAAATGTCAACCACTCAACATGAAACCTAACCTCACTGCAAAAATAATATACCAACACAAATCAGTCTAGTGATAATGCTGGCTGTCAATTGTTTCCTTAGAATTTCGGTATTTGCATTTCCATAAAAAAAAATCTGGTGTGATACACTCACACAACTTCCTTTTACAGTGATCTTATAATTAGTCAAAAATTTCATTTTTAATTTTTAACCCTTTGTTAAAAATTTTCAAAAATTACAAATTCTACAAAAACGGTACAAAATCGAGTGTTAGTTAAAGAGACAAATTTTCTCTAGAATTTTAAGGTGAATTCAAAAATGTAATAATATACCGGGTGTTTTATTTAAAATAGGAGTTAATAAAAAAAATAGAAAAAAAAACAAAAGAAACCCACTTTAGAAGTATTCAACTGGAAAATCCCCTATCTCAAATCAATACACATTAAAAATGTAAGAAAAATGTAAAGTTTAAAAAAAATCGTTAAAGCCGTTTTTGAAAAAATCGAAAAAAACTGAAAATTCACAAGAGTAAACACCTACTTCCGGTTATGCGATTTTCTTCAAAAGCTTGCTGTCTCATCTACATAGTACAAAAAACTTATATATGAAGTTTCAACGCCATACCTCTTTTCGTTTTTGAGATATTCTGTTCACAGACAGACAGACAGACACACAGACAGACCAATGAAAAAAAATATGTTTTTTGGGTTCAGGGGACTCTAAAACGTGAAGATCCGTTGAAAACTCAATTTCGAATTTTTGGGGTGGATCCAATACTTCCTTTATAGTAAAAGGAAGTAAAAAAATGGGCTATATAACTTTCTGTAGTTAGTCTACAGGGGTTAAAGACCGAGTTCAAAAGTTAACGCTAACATCAAAAACTGATGATTTTGACGGATTTGAGTGGAATTAAAATTATTATTAGTCTATTACCCAAACTGCCAAATCTATTACTATTTTTTTAAATTTCTATTACAGAAAAAAATCAAGAGTTGGCAACACTGGTTGTTACTTTTATAGAGTAGGCACTTTGAACTTGACCTGGGTAGAGCAAAAACCAACGAGTGATTTAATATGGCGACGTCGGTTGTGTGTGGTTTGGTGTTTTAATACAGTCATCAATATTAGAGATTTGCGAAAATTACACCGTGAGCTATCTACCATGCAGCAATCGGTAGTCAGATGATGTATGGATACAGGAATTTGAGTAAGTTATTTCAAAATGTAGTAATCTGTAATATAACTGGACATGTAGGGTACTAAATTGGGCGTTTATCGTCGGATTTCACGCGTCACACGCTTCATGATTAGGGTGCACTACGCGTACTACATAACATGTGAGCAAACGAAAATGAAATCGAGCTTGGGGTAATCTTGTATTGTACGACACCACCGATGAACTACTGTTCGTAGAGTCAGTAATTTTGGAGGGAGGGTTCGCTAACATGTCAAGTACATTACACTGTTGCCAGACCTTTGTTTACTTCTACAGCAATTTGGGGCCTAATTCGTTTTAGTTTGCATGTTTATCGTGGTTCTAACATCAATGTCGAATAGATGTGTTCTAGCTCGAACTGTTTTGTGAATGAAGGTAACATTTTGACACTAAACCATATTCGTGATTCTTGCAGGTGTTGCGGTTACGGTCAAACTAAAATGTATTGAACGATTGGCGAAGCGGGGATTAATACATAATTTCCTTCGGTGTGAAGGCTGTTAGGTAGATATGTCGTTTGTTTAACGATTGTTCGCAATTAAAAGCAAACTAAAAATAATTTGGCGCCAAACGCTGTTGAAGCCAAACAATAAAGGTCTGGCAACGTTTTAAGGTACTTTTAATCTAAACGATCAGCTTTTCGCGCCTTCTTCCAAAATTACTGACTCTAGGAACAGTAGTTCATCAGTGGCTTAGTACAATACAAGATTACCGAGCTTGGCTTTGAAATATTTGTTTTATGAATAATATGTTGGTGACACTGTAAGTCTATGTCAAAGTCGAGGTTAGCAGGTTAAGTTTTGCGTCAGTCTGTGTCAAAACTGACAGAAAACCTAACCTACTAACTAACCTCGAATTTGACACAGACTTACAGTGCCACCAACATATTATTCATAAAACAAATATTTCAAAACCCAGCTTGATCTAATTTTCGTTTGCTCGCATGTCAAATTTTTTAAATATTTGCTGAGTGTATCTGGAAATTATAGTTTTTTTGGGAATGTACTTCGAATCTAGTAATATTACAGTTAGGTTATGTTACATGTGTCAAAAGTTAAGTGAAGTTTTTCCTTGTAATAATTAACTATAGTCTTTTTCACCTTTCCAATAATAAAACGCTCTTTCATTCCTATTCCATTGCAATTGAAGTGTATGCGCAAAAATTAAAGAATTTTGGAAACTATTGAATTCACCCGTCATCTGTCAAAAAGTGACCAATGAAAATCCAGAATTTTGACGTTTCTTGACCAATCAAAAATATATCAGTGGATATATCTTCCTAGAAGGTATTCAAGTGACTATTTTAAACAAACGTGATTTTTATTAGAAAAAGTCAATATTAGTGTTCTGTTACTATAGAAATTGCGTAGTTTGTTGCTAGATTTACTGAAAACTAATTTGAAAGGGTAGTTTGGTTTATTAAATAGTCCCTCGAGTGCCATTCTTAGTCAAAGTTAAGTAGATTATTTTTGCGGTGGTATCACTACTCATGTCCATTGCGCTTTAGATTAGGACTCGTGCTAGAGCACTCGTCCTAATCGTACCAAAGCGCAATGGACATTCGTGATACCACCGCAAAAATAGTCGACATAACTTTGACTACTCATGGTATTATAAGTGATTATTTTTTTACAAGCAAATGGCATGTCAAATTTTTAAATTTCAAAAATTTCATGGCTGCTAAAATCATTAAGCAGAAATTCCAAACCCGAATTTAAGCAAGGTACCAACTTTACAGCGTTTTGACAGTTCACGAGTTTTGGAATGGATAGTACGTATGGTAGATTCAGTACAATTCTCAAATCCTTTAGCTCTAAATACTAGCCGTTTGTATTTTTGAACTATTATGTGTCATTTACTTTACAAATCAACAATAGAGTGCAATACCGGGTGATCATAAATGGTTGTGATATTTTTTTCTTTGGTTGGCACTGTTAATGTTGTAAATTTTGGTGGCACTGTAAGTCTATGGTTAGCAGGTTAGGTTTTGCGTCAGTTTTGACACAGACTGACGCAAAACCTAACTTGCTAACCTCGATTTTGATATGGACTTACAGTGCCACCAAAATTGACAGCAGGGTAACCAACATTAACAGGGCCAACCTAAGAAAAAAAATCACAACCATTTGTGATCACTCGGTATATGTTCTGCTACTCTACTTTTCATATTTTGGGTTGCACAGTCGATTCTGGGAATCTGTGTGTGCATCTCACAACGTATTGTTTATTTTTTACATTGAGGTATTACGTCATTCTACATTTAGTTTGTAAGAAGTAGGTATTGATTATTAATACAAAGAAAAACAAAATGAGTCTGTAGCACAAACTATTTTCGTGCATTGAGATTGTAACAAATTCATTCAAAATTATCGATTATTAGGTATACTGTAAATTATATTTAGGAAGAGAATATAATGATTTAAAATATACATATACCAGAAACAGTGTAATGCTATTTTATTACTTGTGTATTAATGCTAATGATCAATGTTTGTCCCCAACACACTTTTTGTGCTGAAAACGCATGACATAACCAAAAATAAGCACTAACATTTCTAAATTATTTGATTTGATTTATGAAACAAAACCCAAGTTAAGTTGTACCAAATCAATAATAGTGAGTCACTATCTATATTGTTAGTATGGTACAAGGTCCTATTGGCCGATACCCGAAATTTAAGAGATGATAAGTGGCTGAAAATTCAATGAAATAAATTCTCACTTGAATATGGAAAAATATTGTTGGCTGTTATAAAATCTTGTATTTTCGAGTGTTGCTTATGAACCAATTAATTAAAATTCCTAAAACAACTGGTTAACTACTTGGATAATTATTGCTGATTTATATCACTTATTGATCTGATGCTGCACATATTTATGCACACATGTTTCCTCTGGAAATATTCTTCCCTCACTAATTTATTGGAGTGTCCTAATTTTCAATAAAAGTAAATATTTACCACTTATAACAATACATTTTTTAAATAGGGTATAATAATTAAACATGCTTGAAACAATAACATTTATCTTGTGTTTTGTGTCTGTTAGCTTTCTACAAAGTATTATTGATTTACAAAGAGCTATGATTGACAAAATTTTGAATTCTAATATCATAATTGGGGAGAAAGTCCTGCTTAGCTTGGAACTAATTTTAAGTAGGTATATCTTTGATTTTTTCAAATCAGGCGGTAGATGAAAAACATTTTGTATTCAGGTAAAGTACCATCGGTTGCATAGAAAACTGGTACAGCTAGTTTTAGGTTGGTTATACAACTTATGAATAATATATTGGTGGCACTGTAAGTCTATGTCAAATTCGAGGTTAGCAGGTTAGGTTTTGCATCAGTTTGTGCCAAAACTGATGGAAAACCTAACTTGCTAACCTCGAAATAGTGCCTGTTAATATTCTAACTTTATACTTACTTACTTACTAACTTAATCCTTCCTCTTCATACCCATTGGGTGTTGAGGTTTCTTGCCTAATACTTGCAAAATTTTCTCCACTTATTTTTGTCTTCCGTGAGTTCTTTTGCCTGGTTCCATGTTTTGCCCTTCCTTTTTATTATTTTTCCAATCGCCTGGTTCCATGTTTCTTTTGGCCTTCCTCTCTTCCTCTTTCCCTCTGCCCTTGCTTTCCACACTTTCTTAGTTTGTTTTCTGTTTTCCATTCGGCAAACCATCCAAACCAACTTAATTGCCCTTCTTCAATTTTATTTTGTATTGATTTAACACACCTCTTTCTATGCTCATCGGTAGGTTCTACAATGGCGTTAGCGCAAAGAGGGGTGTAGGCGTTACCCTTGTCGATGCTGCTAATTGATTGGTGTAAACTTTTAATACTTTTATTTCTACTGACACTATGATACATACAAAAAAACTTAATATTGTTACGTTCTTAACGTTCGGGCTATTCAAAATTATACGACAAACATGGGTTCAAATATTTATTTACACACTATTGGATTAATTATTACGATTATTGTTATTTACAAGCACTAACAAACTATCAAGCAGATTACAAATTACTTTTAAACTACGGCACTATTTCTAACAACTATTTATATCACTCTTAAACACTAACGATGTATTTCTACTACATCCGGATTTATTTATTTCACGCGTTTTATTTATCTGGGAGCTCGCCGCTCTGATGTTGAATACGAACTGCCCTACAGGTCTGAAAGCCGCCCATTTATATTTCACTGGGGAGATTCCAGAATCCTCGCGAATGCACTCCGGCATTCGCAGGTGTTGTTCTCGTAAGCGAGCGTGAGTCATTCAGTACACCTGGTTCTAGGGCGCTTCCCGAGCATTCGACCGCTGTGACTCATATTTCTGCAGCCGCCTCGAGAAGCTCTGGAACGCTCGCGTATTAATCGCCAAGGCTGCTGACTCATTCATCCCTCGGCCCTCAGGATCGTAACAATATTATATATACAAAAAGAAATATATACACAAAGAGTCGTGTAGACTCGGGCGATGGTGGCGCGGGAGGTGATGGGGCGGCCTTTTCTAGTGGCCGGAGGCGGGGAACGCGGCCTGGACGCACTCCGATCCTTCCGGGTAGCGGTTCGGGGCACGGCTCGTAGCGGGCGCTGGTGACGTTCTGGGTGGGGCGTCGAGCGGGGCTGGGAGGTTCTCCGGGGACGTCGGTGGCGCGAGTAGGCCTCTCGGGGACGGCGGCTGGAGCCGGGGGGTTGTCGGGGCACGGAGTCGCGCTTCCGCTGGGGGAGTCCGGGGAAGGGTGGGTTGCTGTCGGGCCAGGTGGCCCGCCACAGGGCTTCGACCTCGGTGCGGACTGGCTGTGGACTCGTCCTGGAAGCTGCGGGAGCGGTGGGCGGATCGTGGAAAATTCTTGGGGCTGTTGGCAAATTCGGAGCTGGATGCTGGCTGGTTGCGGCTCGGCCGGACTGCGTCCGGAAGTGGAAATTGTCTAAACGGCAGAGTCCTGAAGAGGAGCCGGCTGGAGATCCTGCAAAGGGCTGCTAGTGGAGATGACTTCTGGATGGTCTCGGCTGAGTTGTACTGGTAGGATGAAGGCTGCTAGGTGGTCCTGGAACTGAAGGGCTGCTGATGGACTCTCCTGGGTTGAGTCGGCGATGGAAGGCTGGATGCTGCTGAGTGGTTGATCCTTGGAAGGCTGGATTTTTCCTGGTGGACTCTCCTGGGTTGAGTGTGGAGCTGTCCTGGAAGGCTGGATGGTCCTGAAGAGGCATCTTGTTGGTTGGACTCTCCTGGGTTGAGTAAGTTTCTATTGCCCATGTCTGTCTATTTAAAGGAGCCCGGTCCTTTGTCTTAAGCTTCCTGGATGCTCATTGGCCCGAGGAGAAGGGATGACTGCCTATTTTCATTGTATTTAATAATTCCGCGGTTATCTCCGCGGCGAGACATATTAGCGCCTTGATTGGTGTCGCAATGACTGGCTGTTGAAATGCCGATTCTAATAATACCCCATTTGCTATGTTTCGTTTGGCTTTAATTAAAATAAGGATTTGTTTCCCCGGCTCTGTGTATGAAATTACTTCAATATGTTTATTTTTACTGGCCTAACCATGTGCGTTTCAAAGTTCTCCTTGCTTCTATTGTTTGCGCGCTGAATTTATCTGTATTTTGATACTAAGTACTCCCGCCTTGGATTTTTCCTACCGCTAATTCTAATTGTTTTAATTTTGTAATATTACTACATTAGCCTGATGTTTCTATTTGTTCTTTGTCCCCATCGGCCGTTAGAAAATGCGTCTTTGTTCGGCCCCGGGCCCGGGCAAAATTTGCCCGTATGCGGCGATTTCTCCGGATGAGGAAAAATCTTTTAATATTTGGCTTGTTTCCGTGTCCACGATTTGGGAGTATTTGTATTGGATGGCGGTAAATTTTTCCGATTGTTCCTTACCCTGCATGTGTATCTTCCTTGGGGCGTGCTTTTGATTAGAAGCGTTTTTGCAAATTAAATCCGATTTCCAATTGCGGCTAGTTTTGGCCGCGCGTTGATCCCTTGCCATGAAGTTTTATGGGGGTTATTTGCTGTACTTTTAAACTGGCATGTCGTAATTTATTGTTTTATTTCTGCAGAGGTTTTTATTTGAAATTTGTGTAGGATCGTGGCGTTTCGGTAAACAGATGTTTTTGTTCTTTTGTTTCATCGTCATCTATTTGATCTGTTCACCGATTCATATTAGGTTCTACTGATAGTCTGTCTCTTATTTCTTCGTTTCTAATCCTATCCAATCTTGTTACTTCTAACACTCTCCTAAGATATATCATCTCAGAGGCTCCGAGGCTTTTGAATTGTTACTCTTGCTTATCACCCACGATTCGCTTCCGTATATTAATACTGGGGTATAGATTGTTCTGTACACTGTTAATTTTGTTTTTATAGAAATCTTTTTTGTTTATGAAGGATCTTTTTAGAACCATGAACATGTTGGATGCCAATTTTATTCGATTGTCAATATCCACTTCCACCTTTCCTTTAGTGTCTATTATGGTATCTAAGTATTTAAATGTTTCTACCTGTTCAAGGTTTTCACCGTTTACACGTATATTCACTGTTTTGTTTTGGTCACTTATCATAATTACTGTGGTTTTCTCCCTGTTTATTCTTAGTCCCCTCTTTTCTAATGCTGTCTTCCATCTGTTCATATCTCCGTTCATGTCTTTATCTGATTTTGCAAACACTGCGATATCGTCTGCGAAGGCACATTCTGTTATTTCCACTCTCTTCATTTTCCAGTTTCCTATCATTATTCCCGTTCCCTCTTCTCTTGTCTTTTTGATTACATCATCCATGACTACTAGGAACAATATAGGGCTCATTATCCCTCCTTGTCTTACTCCTTTTGTGTGACGAATCCTCTGAGTTTTCATTGTGTGTTCTAACATAATTTCTCGTTTTCTTGTACAAAGATTTTACTGCTTCCAATAGATCGTCTTTTACCTCTCTTCTCTGTAGGTTCTTCCATATGTCCTCTCTAGGAACGCTGTCGAAGGCCTTCTCCAGATCAATAAAACAGATGTAAGCTTCTTTATTATATGTTAATGTTTTTTCCATTATTTGTCTTATCGTGAATATGTGTTCCTGTGTGTTGTGCCCTGCTCTGAATACACTTTGGGAGTCTATCAGCTGTTTCTCCACTATTTTCCGTATTCTTGTGTCTAAAATCCTTTTATAGATCATCCCCGGCACACTCAGTAGTGAAATACCCCTGTAATTTTGGCATTCTTTGTTGTTTCCCTTTTTGAAGATCGGAACTATCAGTGCTACTTCCCAGTCCTTCGGTATTACTTTTCCTGTGCATGCCATTCTCCATATTTTCAGCAGTAACCTTCGTCCCAACGGTCCCATACTTTTAATCGCTTCCGGTGTTATTTCGTCGTGTCCTGCTGCTTTCCCCACTTTTAGTATGTGTATAGCCTCTTTGAACTCTTCCTCTGTTATTGTTTCGTTTTCCTCTTCTGTTTGTTTTGGCTCCCTCTTATCATTTCCATTGTTTACCTTCACACTGTCAACTCTTATTCCCAGTAGTTCTTCATAGTATTTTTTCCACCTGTTAATTATTGCTTGTTTTTCTGTAATTACTTATCCATTCATGTTTTTTATGTACATATTTTGTTCTGGATTTTTCTTTGGTTGTTTAAGGTTTTTAAGCACTTTGAAAAAAAGTTTTTGATTACTCCTGCTGTCCTCCTCTAATTTGGCTCCGAACTCCTCCCATGTTTCTTTCTTTGCCTTCTGTATTTCTTCTTTGGCCTTTGTTTCTTGTACTCTTCATAGTTTTGGTTTGTCTTTTCCTGTATATATCTTCTCCATAGCTCCTTCTTTTTGCTCACTTCATTTTTCACCTTTTGGTTCCACCATCTCGTCTGTTTTTTCTGTCCGCCAACGCCTCCTCGATTTGAAAAAATCGAAAATGTATTTAAAATTAATTTCAAGCTAAGCATGACTCTCCCCAATTATAAAACTGGAATTCAACATTTTTTTGTCAATCATACTTCTTTGTAACTCGATCTGGTACATACTGTATATTCCTATCTAAAATTTAGAATTTTTTACTTTTGTAAAAAATTTAATCGGGAGTGGTAAATAAATAGTGCGTGTTAATATTCTAACTTTATAATATACTAAAAAGCATTTCTAATCTCACTTATGCTGTATGTTTTTTTGTTGGTTTGTAATGAACAAGGTATAGACATACAGAGTACCAGGTACTTTAGATACCAACTAGGTACTATGGTCATACGGTCAAAGTCCTACTTAGGATTTTGCCAAGACTGAGTAGTTCCAACGCTAGTAAGTGATCTTTTACATGCTACACATCGTAATAACATGAGACCCACGGCTTTACATCACTTCTGAATGATGGCATTCTGTAGAGGCGTTCATCCGCGTTTTTTATTTTAAAAACCCCACCGGAACTGGGAATCGAACTTGTGACCCTTAGATCATTAGTCAGATACTTAACCACTGAGCTACCGAGCCCGCCCTGTATTTTTTAATGCCACGAGCAAAGTTATGCAACCCATTATTCAATTATCCTTTATCTAATAGACTTGTCTGTCCGGGACGCTGTTTTGTCTGTCCGTGACGCTGTTTTGTCTGTCCGGGACGCTGTTTCAGCAGCCAAACCGTAAGAGATAGAGAAAAAAGTTATGAAAGTTATATGTTTGGAATGGTCATGTCAGGTCAGGAACCGAATTTCAGTCACGTGACACTTCCGGTTTTCGAGAAATCACGTGATTTTCGTCCGTCCGGGACGCTGGTTCGTCTGGGACGCTGTTTCAGCAGCCAAACCGTAAGAGATAGAGAAAAAGGTTATTAAAGTTATATGTTTGGAATGGTCATGTCAGGTCAGGAACCGAATTTCAGTCACGTGACACTTCCGGTTTTCGAGAAATCACGTGATTTCCGTCCGTCCGGGACGCTGTTTCAGAAGCCAAACCGTAAGAGATAGAGAAAAAAGTTATTAAAGTTATATGTTTGGAATGGTCATGTCAGGTCAGGAACCGAATTTCAGTCACGTGACACTTCCGGTTTTCGAGAAATCACGTGATTTCCGTCCGTCCGGGACGCTGGTCCGTCTGGGACGCTGTTTCAGCAGCCAAACCGTAAGAGATAGAGAAAAAGGTTATGAAAGTTATATGTTTGGAATGGTCATGTCAGGTCAGGAACCGAATTTCAGTCACGTGACACTTCCGGTTTTCGAGAAATCACGTGATTTCCGTCCGTCCGGGACGCTGGCCCGTCCGGGACGCTGTTTCAGCAGCCAAACCGTAAAAAATAGAGAAAAAAGTTATTAAAGTTATATGTTTGGAATAGTCATGTCAGGTCAGGAACCGAATTTCAGTCACGTGACACTTCCGGTTTTCGACAAATCACGTGATTTCCGCCCGTCCGGGACGCTGGTCCGTCCGGGACGCTGTCCTATTTGAAAACCGGTCTTTTTTGTTTTATTAAATGAGACATTTGTCTCACTGGTTGCTAGTTATATTATGATACGACAGGTTGTGACGCGCATGAATGGATCAACGAGATTCCCAGTGTCCCTACCTACTCAGCGGTCGGGAATTTACTTCCCGCACTCACTTCCCGCACTTGAGCGGGAAGTAGCGGGCTGAAATGTACGACTTCCCCCACTCAAATGAGGTCAGGAATGTTAACATTACATATATGGTTGCGAATAAAAGAATGAATTGTTACTGTGACAGTTAAATACAAGGACAAAATGGAATCACTTTCTGCACTAATGCGGGAAATAGCTATTTGCCGCATGCTCATTTTTAGCATTTCCTACTAGTTACACACAAACATATACTATTGTGGCAACCTCACTGGTAATAATTTGTATGTCTAATTTTTTCATGCACAAGTGCAGCTGCAGCACTTATACATTTTTCTGAGAATAAAATAACGAAACTAAGCATAAATTAAACTGAATCAGTTATAGCTAATACACCGTAAGTCATTTTTCGTCAAATTGGGTACAACATGAAAACCCAGTTTTTATATGTTTACATTGATTGCTGCTAAAATCCCATAAGTCAGCATACTGCAAATGGAAGTAATTGAAACACGTCACGTAACATATAGTACTAAAACTCCCTAAGTCAATGAGTTTCTAATGGGTTTTCATGGTCTATTCTACTCAATTTGATGTAAAGACGACTTAGGGTGCTTTATCAATAACCGATTCAATTATCAAATTGAACGCAATCATTTGTGTATTTGTAACTGGAATTTTGTTGTTGCAGCACCCTAATAAAATATGAAAAAGTAATAGTGTTAGAATTTACAGTAAAACTAAAGAAAATCTGTCCAATGCTCAACACCTTCGTATTGCTACATTCATAATATGCTAATGACAATCTATTTTTGTTGCAGGTGTGAAGATATTTCGATTTCATTGATTGAGTATCACTGAAAAGAGCTCTGACATTTAAACAAACATAATGAACATTAAACAGGAAACTGTGAATAATAAATCCTGTAGTTCCACAGGGACTGCATCTTGCTTATCGCAGAACGTGGATGACAGTAAAAGTGTTGATGAGAAGCTATGCATCAAACAAGAAAACATCGAAAATATTAATTTAGTTTCACATATGAGGACTCATACAGGAGAGAAGCCTTATAAATGCTCCGTTTGTGAATACAGAACATCAACTAAAAGTCATTTAGTTAAACATACGAGGACTCATACAGGAGAGAAGCCATATATTTGCGCTGTTTGTGATTTCAAAGCATCACAAAAAAATGTTTTAGTTAAACATATGATGACTCATACAGGTGAGAAGCCTTATAAATGCTTCGTTTGTGAACACAGAACATCAACTAAAAGTAATTTAGTTTTACATATTAGGACTCATACAGGAGAGAAACCTTATAAATGCTCCGTTTGTGAATACAGAACATTAACTAAAAGTCATTTAGTTAGACATACGAGGATTCATACAGGAGAGAAGCCATATATTTGCGCTGTTTGTGATTTCAAAGCATCACAAAAAAATGATTTAGTTAAACATATGATGACTCATACAGGTGAGAAGCCTTATAAATGCTCCGTTTGTGAACACAGAACATCAACTAAAAGTCATTTAGTTTCACATATTAGGACCCATACAGGAGAGAAACCTTATCAATGCTCCGTTTGTGAACACAGAACATCAACTAAAACTAATTTAGTTTCACATACTAGAACTCATACAGGAGAGAAGCCTTTTAAATGCTTTATTTGTGAACACAGAACATCAAATAAAAGTGGTTTAGTTACACACATGAGGACTCATACAGGAGGGAAGTCTTATATTTGCAGCGTTTGTGATTTCAAAGCATCATATAAAAGTGTTTTAGTTAAACACATGAGAACTCATACAGGTGAGAAGCCATATATTTGTGCTGTTTGTGATTTTAAAGCATCACAAAAAGGTGTTTTAGTTAATCATATGAGGACCCATACAGGTGTGAAGCCTTATAAATGCTCTGTCTGTGAACACAGAACATCAAATAAAAGTAGTTTAGTTACACACATGAGGACTCATACAGGAGAGAAGCCTTATATTTGCTCCTTTTGTGAACACAGAACATCTAATAAAAGTCATTTAGTTACACATATGAGGACTCATACAGGAGAGAAGCCTTATATTTGCCGAGTTTGTGAACTCAGAACAGCAAATAGAAGTAGTTTAGTTAAACATATGAAGACTCATACTGGAGAGAAGCCTTATATTTGCTCTATTTGTGATTACAAAGGATCGCGGAAAAGCCATTTAGTTGAACATATGAGTACTCACACAGGAGAAAAGCCTTATATTTGCTCGGTTTGTGATTACAAAGGAACACGGAGAAGAGATTTAGTTACACATATGAGGACTCATACAGGAGAGAACCTTTTTATTTGCGCTGTTTGCGAATACAGAACAGCATATAAAAATCATTTAGTGAAACATATGAGGACTCATACAGGAGAGAAGCCTTATATTTGCTTTGTTTGTGAACACAGAACATCCAATAAAAGTAGTTTAGTTATACATATGAGGACTCATACAGGGGAGAAGCACTATAATTGCTCTGTTTGAATACAAATCAACACCAAGAGATCATTATATTTTACATATGAGATCCCACACAAGTGAGGAAATTGCTAGAACACTCCAGTCTGATAACAGGGGTATTATATTAACAGAGATATTAAGAAACAAAGCACATATACGTCCTTGAAAATCAAAATTGACCTAACTGATACGACCAATAATACGGTTGCGAAACGTGGACTCTGACAGAACATGAGCAAGGAAAATTGAGATGTGCCGAAGAGCAATTCTAAGAAAAATATGCAGGCCGGCTTACGATCAAGGAGCACCAAGAAAAATGACCAACGCAGAAATAAACAAGGTCGTGCAAGGCGAGGATATTGCAAACACAGGCTGCGGTGGGCAGGTCATGTCCTAAGGATGGAGAGATATAGGACCCTGCATTCAATAATGTATTGGAAACCAATCTATGGTAGACAAAGGGGTCGACTGAGATCAAGATGGTTTGAAGAAGTGCTACGTGTAATATCTGTTTATAAAGCTAAGCTAACTTTTATTCTTTTAATGGTATTTTTTTAATAAAATAAACTACATTTGAACGCACTGGAATATTTTATGTAGAATAACAGCTTAAATGTTGTAACATTAAATAAGCATTCACACAACACTGTAACATTTTGCCCTGCTGAATTTAACTTTAGTCCTGATAATTAATTCTGGTCATTTACGACTCATTCGTTTCGGAAAGGCTCAAACGTTTATTAATTTTCTATCTCAAGTAACTCTGTCAAAGAAAAGTGTTCACCAATTGTCAAATGTATACGGTCAAGATAACAATATAATTACCAAAAATATATAACTGTTAAGTATAATCACAAAATAAGCGGCAATTCCAAGCAAACTAAATTGTACATTAATAAAAATAAATTCCTCTGGGGTAATTTCTTTGCTCCTTTGTAAACTGCAACCAACTTAGTAGGTAAGTACAGAAAGCGGCTGCATCCGGCTTTGAACCAAGTATGTATTTTGGCCCTGTATATCGGATGCCCAAAGCCCAACCTTGAAGATAGCGGCGGTTATGTTTACACTTTGTGTGCTGCAACATACGCCTAAATTAACAAGTTTAGGGGATACCTGCGATTCCGAGGGTGCGTAAGGGTTAGTGCGGGATCTGCTAGTGCCTTAGGATGGCCAGGCGTTGTTCCCGGAGTGAAGGTGCCGTGAAATTGGACCTGGTGAGGTTCGCTTATTTTAATCGGGTAAATGAAGACAGCTCGGCATTCGTTTGCGGTCAGAACCTCCGGACTCGGGCGTGAATTGCTTCTGGGCCTCGGGATGACGTTACTGGACGCACAATGCGGCCCTTTCAGGTAGGTTTAATAAATAAATTGTTCGTGTCGCCGCCATGCGGAACGTGCAAAATAATTAACAGGTTATAATATCTAAACCGACTCGTTGATTCTGGTAGTAACGGGAGTGATAAATTGCAGCGGTTTCGGGTTAGCGGGGTTTTGCTTTAGGAGGCAGTAGGGTTGCGCTGGCTCAATCTAAACTACGGAGAGGATATGGGATTTTCCTGTTAGGGCACGGTAGGGTTGCCCTGTCTCACTCTAAGGTACTAACTGGTTATGGGGTGGCTTTAGGAGACAGTAGGGTTGCGCTGTCTCGATCTAAAGCCAGGAAAGGATTTGGAGGAAGGAAAAGTCCAGGGACTCGATCGACTCAAGTCGGACGGACAGGATCAGGATCTAGAGGGCCTAGGGTGGAAAGTTCTTCCAGGTTAGAGCAGTTGCTGGTCAGGATCGGTGGACTGAAGTGACTTGAAATAGTTGTGGAGTGTTCTTATATACTCTCCGGGCGGTTTTTTCGGTACAGCGGCTTCAAGCATCGTTGAGTAAGAGGCGGCGCTGTCTATATTCAGCGCGACTTCGGCCATAGCCAGTACAGATTTGCTATCACTAGTTCGAGCGCTGGTTAGATGCAACGCCTGATAACGCTTAGATGAGCGATGCACAAATTAAAACATTGTTTAATGTTCATTACAAATTTCTGCAGGTGCTACTATTACAACACAGGTAGATTAGTCATTTACCGAGGAAAAACACTGCCAAGTAAATAATTAGACACAATAAATTGCTTATTACGGAATTTACACAATCATTAGAGGGACTTCGTGGTGACTGTAATTCCGAAGATTGAGATGATTCTTAAATTTAACACTGTTAATGAGTTCATTTGTATATTTAGTATGTTATTTGTAAGTTTTGATTAATAAATTTGTCTTAGTTTAGCAATCGCTTCATTATTTTCCAACTTCTCTCCATCTTTGAGAGACAAAATTCATATTAACTTAAGTAAATAATCTTTATATTTTGCTATGGTACCATACCCAATACAATTCTCTGGTAATTGGTACTAATTCGATGATTGCTTAAAATTCAAGACTGAACTGAATTGATAATACTATTAATCGTACAAAGTCATAATTGTAAAAATTAACTATTCGAGTATTGTTATGCAAAGATTGTTAAAAATTTAAAAATCAAATTTATTATATAAATACAGAATGAACATTCAAAAGGGTGGCATTAATTACATTTACACAGAAATGTGTATATGGCATGTACAGATATGATAACTGAGCAGTGAGTTAATGTAAATAAAGAATAATAAAATTGCATTAGCACAAATTAGTTATACCTAATATTTCACAGTAAAAAAAGATGCAATACAAGGTAATTCAAATCGGACAATATGGACCTACGATAATTAATAAGATGCATATGAAATCACATAAAATGTATAAGAGCATAAGATAGCAACATGCAAGTGAAATGGAAGGAAGATTATTAATAAAAAGTGTGACATGTGATACAAATACAATTTTGTATCTTAGAAGTTAATGTTGTGAAAACCGACAGTTATAAATAAAATTAGATTTATTAGAATTAGATCATAGCATGTACATAAAAAAAGAACTGTAAAATGGGCAATAACTAAGACAGAAATAATGACAACTAATTTAACAAATATAAAAAAGTTTGTAATTTATCATTGAAAATATAAAAATTCTTTTTGCCTCTATTTTGTGGTTTTGGATTGGAATTTGGCTAGTGTGTTGGCTTTCCAAATAATTACCACGGCTGGGTTAATACTTTGATGCTGCTTGTGGAGCATCTGGAGGGGGTTGCGGATCGAGCAGCTATACCTAGAAGCGTAGGTGATGTTATTGATATAAGCAGCACATACAACAACCAGGTGAGAACTAACCCTAGGTGGGAGTCTGCAACTACTGTGGGTTGGAACCAGAACGGTTGGAGGGTGCCAGCCAGCTACTACACAGCAGAATTTGGGGCCCACCCCTAGAAAATTAATCAGCAGTGGCAGCCCAAAAGATCACAGGTTTGCATTAAAAAAATATGTTATAAATAAAGCATTGAATGATATTTATATGCAGTATTGTTTCTATTTGGTTTGTTGTAATTATGTGAATTGCCTGCAAATATTGTAAAACATTTGTAGGTTATGTAATTTGTGCAATATATCATACAAGTGAATTTATCCTACCAAAATTCATGCCTATCATGTAGAATACCCAACCTTGAGATGAGAGATAATTTATTGAAAATTTAAATAAATAATTATGATTAATAGTATGAAAGGGCATATTACTATGCAACTATATTACTTACTGATATAAATAATTATCTAAGCTACTTATAAAAGATTGCTTAAATTTAAATAATATTTAAGAAGAATAAACATTGTTTACTGGAATCAAATGTAAAAGGTGCATGTATATTATGGTAATGATATCGTAACTCGAGACTAATAATTGTAATGATATCGTATCTAAAGATTGAAACATTATAATGTATAAAGAATTAATTTTAATGTAAATAGAATAGCACAACTAAGAACAAGTTATTTAATAAAATACAAATTTAATTTGAAGCCGGTGAAGCAATTAATATTCGTAGAAAAAGGTACTAAAACAAGACTCAATGTTTGATAGTTGATTTAATATAGATGTTAAATAGAATATTTAGTCATATAAAATGTCAAATAATTTAATTAATTTACAATTAGATATACAAATTGTGAATGGAAATTACTATGGTGATATTATTAAGAAAAATAACAACTAAGAATTTTAATTAAGAATGAGAAAGTAAAATTTTGTAAATAGTATAAATTTAAATAAAACTTCCTCAGAGGGGTAATGTTTTTAAAAGTTCAGTTTTTTTATGTCAAGAACCATGTGAGTCCGTTGATATGATTAGTTGGTTATTTAGCCCGTTTCTGTATAAATTTATATCTGTTACACGTTGTTGAAACAATCTTTTGGCTCCGCTTAATTGTTTCGCCAGTTATCCAATTATTTCAGGCCTAACCTGTATATTTTTATTTGAATTATAAATTCTTTGCATTTCGAATTTTCCAAAGCAGCTTATTTTGTACCTGGATCGACTTCCTTTCGTTCGCGCGATGCCCATTTGACCCTCGCTATTTCTTATCACAGGCCGTTGTAATGCGAGCTTTCCTTTGAAAACTAATTTTTCGTACCAGGCACTTGCTGTTCTCGCCTGGGCCCGCCGTCACCGGCGTGGCTAAGGTTTGTTTGTTTAAGTCAAATTACGTGCGCTCAATCAATTTTATGAGCATTGTGTTTCTAAGGGCTGACTATGATCAAGTACGATGGCGCTTTTCTGTTTGTTATTCCCATATTAATTACATTTTCTCTAGCTCTTAAATAATAGTTAAAACCAAACCAATTTAATCTGGGACGCTGGGCCGCCGGTCCGCTTTGATTCTCGACTCCGGCTTATATCCAGCCTAACTGCTGCAATCTGGAAATTTATTCTGCTTCGATTGCGGGTCCATTCAAGGAGCTCCTGACCATTTGGTATAGCAACCCTTGACCAGTTTGCCGTCAACAATTAGTGGGTGCTAGGAACTCAAGGTTAGTGCCGCCCTTGGTGGTAATTACTGTATGGAAAGCAGATGGTTTTCCCGGCCTTCAAATTGATTTGGTCCGGCTGTCTACGATTACCTTCTATTAAATTACATTCAGTACTGGGAATTTGGATTCCAAAAACATCCATAGTTAAAATTTGTGTTTACGCTCACTGTCATTACATAACTATATAGCTCAATTTAATACATGTTTTTATGTGATATGTAACTGGTTATCATTATATTTCATCATGATTAATATTTAAAGCTACAATTTTGATGTGTATTGACCCTTTGTAAAAGGAGCATTCACGCCTTTTTTATTTCAATAGCCTAAACAGAAAGGTTTTATCAAATGACTGAGGTATGCATATCCCACGATTGATTTGAAGTTACAGTTATTAGAATAACCGGAAAGGAGATTTTGATTTTTATGCGTGTCGCAACCTTCAGTTAATGTACACAACCTTGCCTTGACTTTAATTGCATTTTAATTATTCTGTTTTTTATTACTCACTCTACAAGTCCATTTATTATTACTAATTAAACGCTAGTCACTTGTAGTTTATTTTCTTATTATTCGAAATCGTTTGATTTCTGGCGCCCATTTTCCTTTTTTTTAAGACATTTCAGGGTGCACAGCTGATAATTTGAACCTACGATCCAAGGCCGCCGAAATTTGAGTTAGCTCGGCCATCGCGGTAAGTGAAGATTGTTTCAGAGCTGCCGTGGTGTACAAACTGTAGGGGGGTTTAGCAATACAATGACGTAAAATATTTTCAAATCTGTTAAATGCACCACTTAATGGCTGTTAATTAATAGTGTTAATTGCATTAGGTATTGCATTCTTTAATTAAACAATTGTTCGAGGTACACAAGTTGCTGCAAATACAAGAACAAGAATAAATTCAAAACGGACGAATATTAAAGTGGCGCAAAAAGGTAATCTTGCTTGTGTAATTAATTTAGTCTTATTGTAAAACGAAGCCGCCACTGCACTATAAGGTGAAGCCCATTCCTCCATTTTAATCACTACACAATTTGAAAACATACAAAAAACATTTTGTTTGCCATAACCTCCAAATAATTTTTCGGTCGACAACTCGTTGGAGTTTCTAAATAAAATTAAAGATTTGGAACTTTTTGAAAGCGAGATTCTAGTTTCATTTGACGTGTGTTCTTTGTTTCCAAGCATACCACTCCCATAAACTATGACTTATCTGCGGGAATTGCTTACGGATAATAGTTTGGATTCAAACAAAGAGTACCATATTTATAAAGAGAGTTAGCCTTATGAGTTATAAGGTATCGCAATAATCGCCACGGCCTCTAGGATACCCGGAGTCGGACTCTCAAGCAAGCGTGACTCGAACTAAGTGAGTTTATTCATCCTGTGAGCGCGCCAATATTACAGATTTCTGTAATATTTTTGCTCCCTGTAGATGTCCAGCGTTGCCATGTTGTCATAAAATGCGAAATTGCTAGCAATTTTAACTTAAGCCAAAATACTTTCATTACTTTAACTTGCTTTAACCAAAGATTAATAGTATGATGCTTCAGACAATGAAAATATTATCGGTAATATGGCAAATAACAAAATAATTATCGTAATCAGTTTTTTATCGGTTAAAAAAAAATTTATTGCTATTTTATCGGTTATTGTAATATAAAAATAGTTCAAATAATTGTATTGCATTTATTGAACCTTGTCAGTGCTTATAAAAACAGCAGGTGTTTTGTGTTCCTGGGAATACATTTTCGTGTATAATACTATAATGACATCTAAAACGTCTAAGGGTCCCTTCTCACGAGGCGTTTTTGCAGCGCTGCAGAGTGGCGCCGCTGGTAGGGAAACATTGTTTTAAATAGACGCCTTCACACGGAGCGTTCAACGAACGCGCGGTGGCGCGTTCGAGCCACTCGTAGCAGACTTCCGCTACCAGAAGCGCGCGCTGCTAGTCGCGAGACCCCTTCACACGGCGCGACTCGCAGCGCTACTAGCGGCGGGCAGTGATTCTCGGAAGCGCAGCCGCAGAACTAAGCCAGTGCTGCCGATTGATACATAATTTTGGCAACATCATGCCATAATTTTACGTCAGGCCAACGGCAACACTGACTTTTTAGTTTGTTGCGGGTTACTGTTAAATTCCGTTGTATTGTATGTGCTTGTAAAAATGGATAGGGAAGTTTCCAAAATCGACACTGCGTCCATCTCCATGCACTGCAAGTGACAAACTACCTATTTCGGTTTCACCTGGCAACGCCGGCGGTAGCGCTGCTGAGCGACTTAGCAGTTCTGCCTGCTACACAGTAGCGCCGCAATAACGCGCCACACAATCGCGTACCCTGCCACTTCACGGCGCCACTCTGCAGCGCTGCAAAAACGCCTCGTGAGAAGCCGGCCTAAAACTGGAATATTTTGTTTTCCCTAAATACCTTTCTTTGTATTAGTATTTAGGCAGGCAATTAGGTTCATTTATTTCGCAGAGAAGTGAAAAATGATTCACTAATGATGTGGTTTCTTGGAACAATTTAGGATTAACTTGACAGTATATATGCAACATTTTATTTGAAAATGCACTAGTTTTGCTTTTGCTGAAGTTCGAGTTAGTGATCCAAGTTTCTGACGCGATTTTGTGTGGTGAAAGAAACTGCTTCCTTTAGTTACTATGGCTTCTAATTCGTGCGTGTATTTTGAATGCAATCGAAATCGTAAAGCTCATTGCGATTTAAGTTTCTTTCGGTTTCCAACGGAAACACAAAGACACCGTACGTGGTTAATTAATTGTGGCAATGCTCGGCTGTTTTCCTTGCTTGAAGACCAATTACGTGAAAAAAAATGTGTGTTGTGCATTTTACTGAACAGAATTTATGAATTCGCTCAATAACAGACTTATTCATAATGCCATTCCTCAGCATTATAAAACCGGAGAAATAGGCGAAATAACTTCGTAACATAATCAACCTTCTCCACCATCTCCAAAAAAACGCCTTTTTATTCGGAAAGTCTAATTGGAGAGAATCTTAGTCCAGTGCTCTTTGATTCGACTGCACCGACGGATTGTTCACAGGATTCCTTTTTAATGCAGGTGAGTTTATCTATAATGTATATTCTTCCTTAAGCGGAAAATAAGGAAGTTTATAAGGCGTAACAGAAAAAGTTAGAGTAAAATTCCTCATCAGATTTTTTCTATTTTTTTTCCCATCGGCTTTTTTTAGTTGATGTTTCTAGAGCAATTACTAGCGATTTTGCATAAGCTGCTTTAAAAAGCATTTTTTTTTATTCAAACACTCAAATACGCTAGAATTTCGATATGAGTGGGCCATCATGATTAATAATAGTATATTTTACAGCAAGAGATGAAACATCGATTACCTACTACGTTATAATCATAGTTATTTTTGTATTAAGTGCGCGAAATCACTGTTTTTTGCGGCGCATGAGAATGTTAGTTCAAATTTCAAAAATCACTTAAAGTATCGATTTACCCCAGAGGAACAATTTTATGCACATCATGGCACCCTTGATGAAAACAAAAATTTACTTGAAAGATTGCTAAAAAACAATTGAAGTCCCCTAACATACCCAGAATTTTATCCCGATTCTAAAAGTGTAAAAACATACATGGTGTGACATTTGAGATAAGAAAGTTAAGGTCACTTCTGGCTAACCTGGAAATGATAAAAAAATCCTAATTCGCGTCAAATTGTGGAACACTATGTATATATCATTCGCTTCAAATTTTGTTCGATTAGCTTAACAAGTAAAGAAAAAACGGTGGGTGCAACTACTTACATTGTCACCCTGTATACCTACTATTCTACAACCGCTTCAAAAAAGAACACTGATGTCGCTCACTTATTGCAAAAATAGCTATTTTGTACGAAGCGCGCGAAATGTTTCAGTGCGTTCAAATGACACGCACTAAAAACATCAGTTTCGCGCAAACAACATTTTTTCTACAACTATTATTATAATATTAAACTCCAATTGAAATTTGTATGAAATTCATTGCCTTATGCATGTCACATTTTAAACCCACCATTCTCTAAACAGCTGAGATACTACACCCTGTATAATTAATTGTAAGGTGCTCTTTTTAAATTAGTATTATCCATAGGCTATGGTGGATATGCCCACGCCTACCAAAACAAGGAAGCGTCACAATTCTTAAGTGCTACGCGAAACAGTTGTTAAGCTATGCAGAAAACTAGTTGCTAAAAATTCAGCAGTCACTCCAATGAAGAAAAAATTTGCAACGAAGGGGAATAATTTAGATGTGCTGAGTGTCAAACCAAAAAGTATTCGCGTGTTTATAAATATGCAACTTTTTCACAAAATTAATCAACCCTGGACTGGAGATGAAAAGGAACTAGCGTTGAATATGTACCATAAGTCTCTTTTTATGAGAGGAAAACTAAAATTCGTGCTACCTTCGAAATCAATAATAGTGTCGTGGTTGCGACTGAATCAGTTACAGACCGGTACCAATACAGAATTTTTTAAAAAGCTAACTGTTAAGGTAGGGACTATCAGAGCTGGGCAAATTACTTTTAAAAAGTAATTAATTACTAATTACCAATTACCGCCCAATGTAGTAATTTAATTACCAGAGATTCAATTACTCACAGGAAATAGTAATTTAATTACCAATTACTTAGTAATTGTAATTGTACAACATCAATTACTTTTTCAATTACTTTCAATAAAAATTATTGTCATATAGTTGTATTTAGTAGAATTTTCTTGCAAGTTGCAACTATCATTAGTGTCGTGTCGATTCGTAATCGTTATCTAAAAATGCTTAATTTTTATGTTTTGTTAGCTATAGTAACCCAATACTTTATCACTCTTGAAGGTGTTTTTATAGGTACTTAAATCTTCTAGCTACATGCACCGTTCACCAAAACCAAAAGTTTTTAGTTTGTTTTGATGTAAGATGTAAGTAAATAAATAAATTCAAGGATAACAATTATACAGGGTGTCCCAAAAAAAAAAATGGGACACCGATTAGGCATAGATTCCTTAGGTTATAATAAACCGATTAAACCTAATATACTTTAGTACAAAGTCTCTTCAGGAAGAAGGTATAGGGACTTGGAAGTTCAAATCTATATATTTTTTTATATTAGTTTCCACGTTTTCACATAAGTTATCACTAAAGTTGAGATTTTTATCACGATTATGTATATAGTTGCCGAGGCCCGAAGAAGTCGGAGAGTGTGCCGTTTCGCGGCGTTCCCGCAATTGGCGGGGACGCCAGCCTGTTTTTCCCGTCTCGTGCTGTTTCAGCGAATGTTGTGTAAATTGCCGTTGTTTGTTAGTACCGTCACTGTGAAAGCCTTCCTATTTCCCGTGCTGTTACAGCGAATATGCCATAAACTGTTTACGCTTTTAAGAGGTCGCGTGTGATTGTGCGAGTGGCAAGTCTTTACGCCAAAGCGTAGGTGTGTGAAGGGCTTCACGGGGCCAGTTCTGCGTTTGTGAGAAAGGGGGCTTTCCCTTTTCAACTCGCTGTTTTCGAGGATCTTTCTAGGCAGGACGAAGTAGGCCTCTTTGCCGCCGTAAGTGTGCTTTCAGGAGAGCGTCCTAACGCCGCCATCTTGGCGGATTCCAGCCCGTTTACCCCAGATGCCGTGTTTTGGCGATTGAGCTGCCACAGACTGCCGCCTTCTACCAACTGACTGCACGCAACTCTCATAGACCGTCTACGGACTAAGGTATTTGTAATTACAACCATTTAAACATATTAACTGTCGCTTGTGCGAGCGGTGGTGCTTTTGTGCTCAACTTTGTGTGGACGGAAGCGTGCCCCTTGCTTGCTTGTCGCGGCTTTTAATGCTGGTTTGAGGCCACCATGCTTCAAGACGCTACTTTGGTAGCCTACTAGTAAGTTCATGTGCGCGAGTTTCGCGTTTCATCGCTTAAATAGCTAAAGAACTCTGCGCCTATGTTTTGGTGTTACGTTTGTGCTAACTTTTAATTCAGTAACGTTAGGTGCGCGAGATTCGCTATATTGTACCGATTAATACATAAATGCAATCAACGCCTCGCCGTGCTGAGCCTGGCGCGCCCTAATCTGTTCAAGCTCTTTGTTTATGTTTGCGAGGGCTTTGTGCTTTGCTTATCAGGTGTTAACCGCAGCCAACGACTGCGTGGGCGACGTAGCAGGGGCTGGCAACTATTCCAAATTCGCATGCTTTAGTGAGGCTATGTTAGCCCCTCTTCCTGGTCAAATATTGCAGTCACGCTGCCCCGCTGCCTAACGAGTTAGGCCTTCAATTAAATCGTCGCGCATTTGTGCGGCGTCGTGCTTTGCTGCTAGCTACACTGCTCCCGTTGCCTTTGCAGGTCGGCGTCTGTTATCGCGAGCTAACGCTCCCTTTTCCGGAGTGCGTATATCTAAACTGTACTCTAATATGTAAAGTGTGGAGCCCACTGCGGCCGGCCACCCATAGTGTGTTGTTTACTAGCATAGCGCGTCCATCAGCTGGTGCTTAACGTAAGCAGTAACATAAGCTTGGCGGCACGATTTGCTGCCTAGATGTAGTTATCGACCAATAGACGCATATTTAATTAAGGGACGTATTATTCCTATTCGACCTGTGCATGCTTTGTTTCAGATAGCGCCTTTTACAGTGTAAAGATTGGTGTACGGCGAGACGTGAGAGATCAGAGCGTGCAGGTAGGTCCAGTGGTTGCGCAGTCTCGGCCAAAGAGTCCCAATATTACCATTCCAGTATTTGCGATCACGAAATTGTTATTTGAGCTTGCAGCTCATGAGAATTCTTATCGACGGAGTATCTTGAATACTTCGCCCCCGTCTAACCGCCCAGGCCCGGTTAGTCGGGTTAAGACAGGCTTGGTGGCGCCCTCTTTATTTTATCACTAGTTACCGACCTTCTGGCCGTTACCCTCAGATAATCTCGTTAAAGGACCAGCCCATCTCCACTGAAAATCTAGCTCGGCCTAACTTGTTGCGGCGTGGGTGGCGGCCTAGGAGAACTTTTGTCCCGATTTCGTCCCTTACGGCACGCGCCGGCCGTTTCGTTATTGTATGAGCCGGTGCGGTGTCGTAAAGTCAGTTTAAGACCGTAACAAAATGTATTAGGTAACTTCTGAAATGATAAAACAAAATATCAATTTGGTGTTGATCAGGGACGATTGAAAGTTGACAGATGACTGATAAACCTAGTTGAAAACGGCTGATTGAAATAAGAATTCGTACTTTAGATACAAAAACAAAAGACATTTGCTCAAGCACGTAACAATGAAGACATTTTTACATTCAAGTGACCTTTATACTATGTGTTCAAAAAGAAATTACATAAGGGTTGAATATGGCAATTTTTAGAATTTTCAATGGCGATATCAGCGTATAATATAAACTTATGACAGCAAAAACAGTGATTATGTTAATGAATTCTAAAGCTTGCTGTTGCCATAATATAATACTTTTATATTCAATGGCCAACCCTTAAGTAATTCCTTTTTGAACACACCGAATAAGAAAATTACTGTAAACGCTCGACAATTAAATTGCTCAGGTTGCTTTCATATTGTTACTCCAAATTTCAAAATGTTATTAACATCTTTAATAATACCTATTGATTTTAAGTTTAGGGAAATAAAATATCTGAAATTACGTAAATTGGGTCACTATACACTGTTCTTTTAAAAAACTAAATGGAATTTTGTGTAAAATCATTAAGAAGCCAATATTTGAATGCCTCGTAATTAGCAAGGGGTTTTTTAATAATAATCGAAGCTAACATGCTGCAGCCAGTATAGAAAGCAGCATATGAGCATTACAAGGCAAGAAAGCGACAAAGAATGGATAATTTACTAAATGTTCAATGCAAGAATGCGGTAAACTTATGCGGCGGCGTTTTAAAATTACCATACGCCATAATGCATTTTTGAGTCAACTAGACATGGGATTTTGCAATTAGGTACATTTTATATACAGTGGGAGTGTAAAGTCTGGAACCATCTAAATAGAACTTTTATCAAATGTTTTTGAAAGAAATCCCGAAACACGTCAATTTTTATTTTAAATAAGACGTATTTTACTGTAATTGTCACTTTTAGATTATCTTTTGTTTTTGAGTTATGACGTTTGCGATATTTTTTTTAAATGGAAACCTTAAATTTTTATGATACATTTGGACAGAGCATGAAATTCTAAGACCAAATACGCTAAAAAAGTATAATACTGTATTTTGAAATTTTCGAGAAAATCGCTTTTAAAGTATTTAAACAGAAATCGAATAAAAATCAAGTAGCCATGAAACAATGAGTCAGCCCTAAAATTATAACAGTTTTTCATAGTTTGTTTATCTGTTTTTGTTGTGTGCTCTTAATTAAATAAATAATGGTGCGATATTTGAGTGAAAATGGACGAATTGAAATTTTAGTATTGAGGGGATGTGGCAATCGTACGATTTTTTCGAAAATTTTAAAATACAGTATCCTGCTTCTTTTTGGCGTATTTGGTCTTAGAATTTCATGCTCTGTCCAAATTCATCATAAAAAATTTGGGTTTCCATTTAAAAAAATTATCGCAAACGTCATAACTCAAAAACAAAAGACAATCTAAAAGTGACAATTACAGTAAAATATGTGTTTTTTTAAATGAAAATTGACGTGTTCGACGGTTTCTTGCAAAAACATTTGATAAAAGTGTTATTTCGGTAGTTCCAGACTTTACACTCGCACTGTATGTGTTTTCCATTGTTAAATGTTGTTATCGGATTTTGTCCGTTTAATTCAATTACTTACTCAAAAACATAATTTTCTTGACCTAACGTCTGTTACACTTGCACGGATCGTTTAAAACAAGCAAATTAAAATGAATAAATAATCATTATGAACCAATATCGTCTAATGAATCTATTTAAAATTATTATTTTACCGTAGTTATTGTAATCTGTAATGTACTTACCGCAAATATTCTTATAGCGTCTTACACTTAGCGTCTCTCACAATAAATATTGTCATTATTACAAGCTACAAACACAAGAATAATAATAACCAGAAGGACATCTTCTACACAACCGCTTTGATGTCGATGCCGACAACGGGTGACCTCGAACCTTTGTATTCCAAATAGCTCTCCAGAAAGCCGCTACCTACACTGACTGCACTGGCCGTTTCGGTTTAGAATTTCGGTTTAAAAACGTCCCAAGACTATGAGGCGCCGGCGGTCAAGTAATACGAGATATCCTTCTGGTTATTATTTATTCTTGTGCTACAAATACACGCACTAATGTTCGTGGACGCGTCATACAAAATGCAGAAGTTGCTGTTATTCGACCCGTCAGAGGAAATAATAAATTATATTGCGCTGGGAATACCCTGCGATTTGCTTAATATGTAACTTAATAAGAAGTTATCTTATTTATGCGTTCTGGAGATCTAGCACCCTATCGAGGTCAGTAATTCAGTAATTGAAATACCACAAAGTAATTCAATTACCTCGAGTAATTTCAATTACCACAAATAATTCAAGTACCTATAAAGTAATTTAAATACTTTAGAGTAATTTAATTACACGAAGGTAATTGAGTAACTGAATGCAGTAATTAATTACTTTTAAAAAGAAATTTTCAAGTACTTTCTAACAAAGACTGCAATTCCCAATTACAATTACCGCATTTTGAAAAGTAATTCAATTCCAAGGCAAATGCACAAACAGGAATTTAATTAGTAATTTAATTAAAAAGTAATTAATTACTGCCCAGCTCTGGGGACTATGTCGAATGATCAAAAACAGTGTGTCCTATTGTTGGACGAGATACATTTGAAAAAAGGTTGAAACAATAAGAAAGCCGACCTGCGATTAATTAATAAAATAAGCAATGGTAGTAAAAATCGCAGATCAACCCCCCTACCATTTATACACCACGGCAGCTCTGAAAAACTGTTACTTACTCACCGCGATGGCCGACTAGCTCAAATATCGGCGGCCTTAGATCGTAGGTTCAAATCATCAGCTATGTACCCTGGAATGTCTTCAAAAAAGGAAAGGAAAATGGAAATGGGCGCCAGAAATCAAAAGATTTCAAATAACAAGAAGAAAAATAAACTACAAGTGACTAGCGTTTAATTAATCATTAATAAAAGTTTTGAAGAGTCAGTAACCAATAATCAGAATAATAATGTAATAACAAAATTGTGTATCTTAACTGAAGGTTGCGACACGCATAAAATTAAGAACCCCTTTCGGGTTATTTTAATACTTTACCAAAAAACATTCGTGGGATAAGCTTATCACAGTCATCTAATAAAACCTTCTGTTAGGCTATTGAAAATAAATAGCGTGACTGTACCTTTTACATAGGGTCGAAACACACATCAAAAATAGCAAAATTTATAACTGTGCATAATTAACTATAAGCATGAAAATTTAATGTAAAAAGCAAGAGCATGTATCAAATTGAACATTACATTTTAATAATTGCAAAACGTATGAATTTAAGTTTTAAATATTGACGGGTTTAAAATGTATAAATGGAGAAACCAGTTATCAAAAACACGATAAATCTCGGAACAGCACAACTAACCTCGCAAAATAAGCTGGACGTGAACGGCTACAACCCTTGTTGGAATCGCCAAGGATGCGCAGAAAATTGCTGCTGAAGCATCCCAAAAAACCTGATCATAATCAGCCCTTAGAAAACACATTGCTCATTGAAATTGGTTGAGCGCACATAATTTAATATAATTAACGTAAAATCTCGGCCGCGCGAAATGCGCTGCCCGAGGTGAAAAGAATGAGTGCCCCGGACGACAATTTCGTTTCCTCGAGGAAGGCTCGCACTCTGATAAGAGATAGCGCGGGTCAGAGAGGGCATTGCGCAAACGATAAGAACTTGATGCAGGTATAAAATACGTTGGTTTGGAACATTTACGAATTCGAAATGCAAAAGGATTTATAATTTAACTAAAAATATACAGGTTAAGCCTGAAATAATTGGATAAATGGCGAAACAATTAGGCTAAGCCAAAAAATTGTTTCAAGGTCTTGGCAAGAGGACTACTCCAGAAGTGGAAGATTACTATTAGTTATTACTTGTCGTCGGGTGCAGTCAAGCACGAATCTTTATCACTGCTTATTGTTCAAAACATACGTGCACTTCAAGGGATGGGACTTAAATTACACGTTGTCACATCTGATCAAGCAGACACACACAGAAGTGCATTTTCAGCTTGGGCATTACCGAAGCACAAACGCACTTTGATGTGAATGATGCCAAAATTTTTATAATTTATGACGTCCCACATTTAATCAAAAGCGAACGAAACAATCTTCTTTCAAATTATTTTACGTGAAGGGCAAGAAGATTTCATGGCATGACAGAAAATCATCTACTGCACGAGCTGCCGTAAAAATCACGGACACTCATATTAACCCCAATACATTTCAAAAATGAGGGTTAAATTTGCAACTCAAGTCTTTTCAAATACAATGAGTGCTACCATTAGACTAGGTCTGTGCATTTGTATCGGTAATTCGAATAATATATCGAATAATTCGATATATCGAATAACGATATTAAAATAAAAGTTATTCGAATTATCGAATAAATTTATTGAAATTATCGAATAAATAATTATTCGAATAAAAATTTATTCGAATAAAAGTTTATTCGAATAAAAATGTATTCGAATAAAGATTTGTAATCTGGAATTTGAGAAATATGAAAAACTTGATGAACTGCTAATTGATGAAAGTCCTTTGCAATGGTGGAAACTGCAAACATCCACTTTCCTCGATTAGCTTATTTACCTAGCCGCTATGTATGTGTGCAAGGTACAAGTGTTTCCTCCGAAAGGGTTGTTAGTCGCGGTGGATCTATAGTTGTCGACTCCCGAGCACCACTAACGTCGGAACACGCCGAAGAATTTATTTTTTTTTGGCCGTGAATAAAAAGTTTACTTCTGTGTCTGTATAATTGAGTGTTGTTTATTGATCTAAATAAAAAATACTGATTCGAACTTGCGTATTGATTTCAAAGTGTTTTCTCCTTCAGGGAATTGTCAAATGTACTCCAATAAAATAATTTCTATGTGTGGAACGTTTTTTCTGCTTCTTGTAAACAAAGTGTTTGCTCTACTTAATTGTAAGTATCACGATTTTCATACTTTTTATTGCTCACAAATGTTTTTTTCGTTCGTTCATTCGTTTTGTGAATATTCAATAATTTATCTAAACATAAAATACTGATGGGCCATAATTATATATAACAGCAATGAGATAACATGAACAACAAAATAGAATGCTTGAGTAAGAAAGAGATGACCATACGAAAAAAAATATTTTAGCAGGCATGTTTAGTCGACATACGTCATAATTAAAATGAGCGTCAAGTCTCCTCGAAAATTTGCTACTATGTTTATCTCTTTCTTACTCAAGCAGTACCTGTTATTTTCTTGTTCATGTTATCTGATTGTTGTTATATACAACAGTGAATTTATTTTAATGGTTAACATAGCAGTTTCGTTTCTATGCCAGCATTTAATCATACAGGTCACTTCCATAGTTACCAATACAATCAATAGATTAGAGCGTTTATTTGCGAGTTAACATACGGATTTGAATTAGGTACTTGCTAATAAAATAAGAAACTTTAGTTTTGTTACCGGAATGTAGGTATGCAACTAAAAAGTAAATACGTAGGAACAACTTGTGTGTTGTATCTTTTCTTCAGTGGTATACATTAGGATCACTTTTAATTGCCTTTTTGACAAGTAATAATTCCTATATTAACTCGTAAAATACACGCTCTAATCTATTGGTCTCATTTGTAACTATAGAAATGACCTGTATGATTAAATTGTGGCATAGAAACGAAATGCTTATGTTAACTATTAAAATAAATTTCCTGTATAATTGTGGTCCCATCGGTATAATAAAATGGGGTGTAGAGAAATAGTTTATAACTTTCGAATAATTGAATAGTTATTTCGATAACTTAGTTATTCAATAAATTAGTTATTTGAATAAGTTAGTTATATTCGAATAAACTGGTTATTGGAATAAGCTATTGCAATAAATTACTAGAATAAATTGGTTATCCGAATAAGTTATTCGAATAACTAATTTATTCGAATAATTCGATAGTTATTCGAATTTCGATATATCGAATAATATTCGATATTTAATTTTATTCGTTATTCGATACTTAGTTTGTGATATCGAACACCCCTACTCAGATGAAGACCTTAATCAAGCTGGCCTTAGAGGAAAACCACCTTACATTCCTCCCGTGACAACAACGTGGTTTCGAAAGGACTACTTCTAACTGTTCCGATAAACAGCCAACGAGCAGCCCGGATTGCGAGAAGAGCGAGCGAAGCACTAATTAGAGAACGAATTAACTATCACCGGTTCTCTAAACAACAAGTCAAAGTGCAAATCTATGACCTTCACACCACCATAAAGAATACGGTGAGTGAAGAAGACTTCGTGAGGATAGACGAGGCTACAAAGTTAAGTTACACTAAGGCTGGGGAAAAACAAAAACAGGTTCACATACGAAAGATGGATAATCTCATCAAGAACAGGAAACCAGCAAAAACAAGAGAAAAAACAGTCATAAATATATCTAGCAGACAGCTGGATGACACTGAAAAGACGGTGCTAAAGAAGAGACTAAACTGTAACGCCAAGGTATATTCCGAAATTCGACCTCATAACCGCTGTTGAGGAAAAAGCAGCACGCCTAAAACCAGAACAAGCAGAAGAGTAGGTATCGATGGAGAGCAAGGGAAGCCCTTGAGCCATCAAGGAGAATTAAACCTAATCTCACTAGAGCGGAGATTAGAGCGATCAAAGTTCTCAAAAACGAAGCTACCATCAAGATACTACCTGCAGACAAAGTCAATGCAACAGTGATCATGGATTCAGACACTTACTCAGAGAAAATCCAAGATCTGATCAACGCGGGGGAATACAAGAAACTTCCCACTGACCCAACACCGAAGATCGAACGGAAAATATACCAGACAATGTATAAACACAAAGAGGGGTTCTCAGACTTTCAGAGTACTACAGTAAACCGCCTTATCTATACGGTCTACGCAAGATTCATAAGGAGGAAAGACCGATAGTTAGTTCCATAAATTCACCACGACATCCTCTATCAAAATTCCTGTTAACGATAATATCCCTACTAGCGGCCAAAACAACGTCCGCAGTGAAAAACACTGAGCACTTTGTAGACAAGATCAGGCAAACTCACATAGCTCAGAATGACATCATGGTGAGCTTTGACATAGTAAGCCTCTTCACAAATGTGCCTACAGATAAAGCACTAGCAATCATCAGGCTGGAATTGGATGACACACTTGCCGAACGCACAGATCTACAGGTAGATACAATAATGGAGCTGTTAACGATCTGCATTAAGACCACATACTTCCAAGCAGACGAGCAGTTCTATCAACCAGAGTTCGGAGTGGCCATGGGATCGCCACTATCTCCAGTAGTCAGTAACATCTACATAGAAGGCTTTGAACAACGAGCTATATCTCAATATGAGAACAAGCCTAGTCTATGGCTGCGATACGTAGATGATACGTTCGTAATATGACCCCATGGAAGCGAGACGCTGGACGGCTGAACATCTCAAAAATCAAGCCCGATCAATTAAGTTCACGATGGAAATAGAATAGGAAGACAAACTCCCATTTCTAGACATACTAGTCCAGAAGAATAGCAACACTGTAAAAACAAAGGTATATCGAAAACCAACCCATAATTATATATAACAGCAATGAGATAACATGAATAACAAAATAGAATGCTTGAGTAAGAAAGAGATGGCCATAGGAAAAAAATATTTTAGTAGGCATGTTTAGTTGACAAATGTCATAAATTAAGCGTCAAGCCTTCTCAAATATTTTTTATGTTTATCTCTTTCTTACTCAAGCAATACGTCTCGACGTTACACGATTCACTCGTGGATAAAATTTAACTTTATCGTCTTGTATAATAAATTACTATTATTTCCAATTTTGTGTATTGCTGTAAGCAAGTGACAAGCATCACTTTGACGTTTGGCACACAATTTATAGCAGATCGTGGTCTTTACGGACACTTTTTACGGCCGGGCCGTAAAGAGGTTGCTTACATAGTAGTAAACGGTCCTTAAAGAAATATTTAACAAGAGTAGGTATTACACTGGTCTAGCACTGTCAAGCTATGCCAAATTCGAAATTTGTAGGTTAAGTTTTCCGTCAATCTGTGTCAAATAACAAACAAAACTTAACTTATTAATCTCTCGAATTTGACATAGACTGACAATACACTTCGGTACTGCCAAACGTATAACATTTGATCTTTCGGTACTTTCCAAATTGTCACTATGACTTTTCATGGCTGTCAATACAAAACGTATGTTTTTTAGATATTTATTGAGTTGTTGGATAAAACGCTGTATTGCATTCGTGTTTTAGTTACGTGTTATCCACTTTAGAAAATTAAACGCTCGAACTGCGTTCTCGCGTTTAAATATTCTTGCGTGGATAAAACGCCATATAAAACACTTATACAATAAATAACTATTATCACTGCAGTTATGACAAAACTCTGTAAGTGCACTTAACCGGTTTTAGTTGTACAAGTTTGCTTTATTTTTTTAATATTGGTTTCTACTGAACTACGTAAGTGGATTTGCCGGGTTTTTCATGTATAAAAAGTTTTTATTTAGACAATAAAACAGTGTGATTTTGTTGAAACAGGACTTAACTGGTTCTTGCAGTAGATTATGCTCTCTGAGATGGACTTAATTGGTACAGAAAACTCGCAAATGGTTAAAGGTAGAGTAGACGGGTTTTTGCAGTAAGCCGACAAAATAAAGTTTGTCTTCAACCAATCGCCTGTTTAGCTAAGGGTAACACCTCCACCATTCTTCTACTGCTACCATTAGCATCTACCGCTGAGCAAGCTAGAGGCGTTTCAACTTAAAAAATCTGTAAAGAGCTTTACCCAGAACTGGCCATTGTGACACTAAATTATTTAAAAAATCAAATTAAGTTAGGACTAAAAATATCTTCACGTTTCTAATAAATTACATAAATTTTCAAATAAAAAAAACATTACCGGTGGTCGAATTCGAAGGGCAGGAGGATGTTCATGCAATTCTAACGTGTTGTGGGATATTGCAAGGAGAATGGGCTATTTCTACCTACGCTACGGAGCACTACGTGATTACGTGCGTCCCGGCTGCCTTAAATAGAACTTTTTTTCGTTGACAGCTCTTACGCTGTAAAGCAGAAAGAACACTTACACTGTATCTGTTGGATTCTCGTCAAGAGTAAAGTTTGAACTATGTTAATTTTTTTCTTTTCTGTATCTCAGTTAAAGCAAAAATATTAACAAGCAAAGGAAAATAGGGCTAATAATATCTTCACGAGCCTAATAATATTGATACAATAAAACGAAACACTTGATTATCAAATTAAATCGATATCAAATTTTAAAAAAATCCGAGGGACTCGATCTACATTATCTGCGGATGCAATAGTAACCGCATGGATAAGTTATACTGCGCCATGCAGGCTCGCTGGTATGTGTTCGAAGCGCGGCTGTATTTAAGAGAACGATGTTATTGTTGAAAAGTTTTGATTTTTTTGCGACCTTATCTTGTATCTGTTGGGTCCTATTTTCGTCAAGTGTGAAGCCTGACCTATGTGAAAATTATTACTTTCATCTATTTTTCACTTAACGCAACAATAAACCAAACTTAATTTTTTTAAGGTGCTCACCCTGTATATATTTGTCCGATATTTTCTCAGTATCATGCTAGGTAGATATACTGGGTGTCTTAAAATGAATTACATCTAGTATGCTTTGAATTTCCCATAATGTAATCTAAAATTCTACTTGAAATTGGCAATACTGTAAGTCTATGTCAAATTCGAGGTTATCAGGTTATGTTTTGCGTCAGTTTGTGTCAAAACTGACGCAAAACCTAACCTGCTAACATCGAATTTGACATAGACTTACAGTCTTGCCAATTTTAAGGAAAGTTTTGGATTGCATTATGGGAAATTCCAAGCATACTAGATGTAATTCATTTTAAGACACCCGGTATAATCTGCATGCAAAATATCGTCATCCTGCAAAAAATAGTTTCTGAGTTATACCGCCAACAGAGAGACAGACAGACAGACAGACAGACAGACGGAATTGAGAAAACCTGTTTTTCGTCATCTAAGGACCCTGAAACGTAAAGATCTGAAGAAATCTCGGAAGGTGATTTTTTCGCGATTACAATACTTCCTTCATCTTTTAGACGAGGGAAGTAAAATAAATGTTAGGTTGATGCATGCAATTTTTCTTCTATTTCTAGACCACTAAAATGTAAATACTACAGACTATTCAACATTATAACATATAAGCCAATCACATTGCAGACATTCGTTTTTTTCAACCAATAACAGCAGTATATCACTGAATATTGGGCACCATGCAAAATATTCACAAAACAATGTACGTACTCAAACACTAAATAGCGAAATATCCCTTAGCAACGATGTTCTGTCCTTAGTGATATCGCTAGGTTACGTAAAACTAAACACCAACAAACTGTGTGAACAAAGTTTGGCTTGCGTTAAAAATTTTAAAATGTTGTGTTTTGGAAGTATTCCGCTGAATTTAATTGAGGATGAATATTAATTGTTGGTTTATTTTTCAATAAAGTTAATCGCTATGTATTAATAGTGTTTTAAATAGTCGTCCCAAATACCACTCGAAGTGGATATACCGGGTGACAATGAGACTAGGGCCATGTTTATATCTTCTTTATTTATGAATCGATTTGGATAAAATTTTATACCAAGATACTAGACATAATTTCTGATTGGTCGATAGACATAGTCAAAATGGCTGACTCCCGGTTTTACCGGAAATGATAGCAACTTTGATTTTTTAAATGGAACACCCTGTATATTTTATGTTTTTTTGAATCTACGAGTCAAATTACATATAACAGTATTGCCAAATTTCATTTTTTTTAAACAAAAAAATTATTATTTTAATTTTTATTTTTTACCATAGAAGGCCTTGACTTGGAAAAATCTATTCTAATTGACTCTAGCAACTCTTACTAATAGCTATTTTATAAATGAAGTCAATAGCAAACCCTTAATAAAAGAACAAAGTTTGCTAAACACGTTTTTTAAGAAAAAAACACTTTTTTTAAATGGCACCTACCAAGGGCCATCTTGTCATTAAACAGAAAATTTAATTACCAATCTAGCGATATGCGTCACGCACTACTTTATCTTTATCTGAAACTGAAAATTAATTAATTAATTACTTTTTTAAATGTATTTAAAAAACCAAAGCTGGTGTCACTTCCGGTGAAACCGGAAGTGACACTAACTTTGGTTTTTTAAACAGATAACTCTATATGTTTTATGTTTTTCAGAATCTACGACTCAAATTACATACAACAGTGTTGCCAAATTGGCTTAGGTATTATTAGTTATTACATAAAAATATTTAAAAAAGTAATTGATTCCATTTAAAAAAAGTGACATTTTTCGAAAAAACGTGTTTAGCAAATTTTGTTCTTTTATTAAGGGTTTGTTATTGACTTAATTTATAAAATAGCTATTATTAAGAGTTGCTAGAGTCAATTAGAATAGATTTTTCCAAGTCAAGGCCTTCTATGGTATAAAATAAACACTGAAAAAATAATTTTTTTGTTTAAAAAAAATTAAATTTGGCAAAACTGTTATATGTAATTTGACTCGTACATTCAGAAAAACAAAATATACAGGGTGTTCTATTTAAAAAATCAAAGTTGCTATCATTTCCGGTAAAACCGGAAGTCAGCCATTTTGACTATGTCTATAGACCAATCAGAAATTATGTCTAGTATCTTGGTATAAAATTTTATCCAAATCTATTCATAAATAAAGAAGATATAAGCATGGCCCTAGTCTCATTGTCACCCGGTATACTTTTTAAATAGTTTGCCATTTCCATAGAAATTATTGCAAATTTCACTCAACAAAATCACACTTAAATGTCACTCGCCTTCGGCTCGTGTTTTAAACGCAATAATTTACATGGAAACGGCAAAATATTTGTCAAAAATATATCCACTACTTGTGGTATTACCCTTGACTATACAGTTCACTATTCTACTAGACTTTTGTAGAGTAGGTACTTTGCTCCCGAGTAGATCAATAAAACAGCGCTTCATTTTATACCATGGCGTCGTGAGCTCGTCCAATTTTGACGTATTTGTTGCCACAAGAGTTTTATACAATAATTGATATTAGGCATTTTCGAATATAAAACCGTGAGATATTTACCGTTTAGCAATCGTTAGTCAGGTGACGTTGGTACAGAAATTTGAGGAAATATTTTTAGAACCTAGCTGCGGTAATCTTGCAGTTTACGTCCCCACCAGTACGCACTTTTACTGCGCCGATTATTTTAGGTCAAATCGCCAGCAGCGTTGCCGCCTTTATTGTTTACTTTCTCGATCTTGACAGCCAATTCATACACAATAGTAAAAATATAATGAAATAACATCGAGCCATGACAGTATTTTATAATCTGGCTGTATTATAGGTTTGGCATGTTGCAATGTTGGGTAGTTCCTGTCGTATAAAGACAGCATTTCTTTCTATAAATAACCTCAATAAACACTTAACCAGAAGCTCTATATGATCATTTTTAGAATCATACGATTCTATCGCATAAGGCAAGGAATATGAAAATCCCAATAATATTCCTACTTTGCAAGAACTTGGAGAAAGCATGAAGGACATCCATGAATTTGCTACAATATTTATTGAACAGCACATATGAGATCTCATACTTGAGTAAACGGTACAGTTGCTCATATTGTGAATACAAAGCATAGCATAAACCTCATTTAGTCGTACATATGCGGAAACATGCAGGTGAAAAACCATACGATTAATCTGAATATGGATACACGAGAGATACGTAGGTTACTTAGATATATGCGGTCTCACACAGGAGAGAAGCCGTATGTTTTCCCTATTGTTAATACAGAACAACACGGACAGGTAATTTAGTCAATGATATCCAATCTCATATTGGAGAAAAACCATATGGCCGTACAGAATGCTCATACCAAATTTTGCAAAAAAGTAGTTTAGTTAGACATATGAAGTGTTGTTATGCAGGAGCGAAAACTAATTGTTCTAATTGAGAATACAAAACCGCACAAAGCAGTCATTTAGTTAGACATATGCGGTCTTATACAGGAGAAAAGCCTTTTTGTTGTACTATTTGTGACTACAAAGCAACGCAGAAAAGTCACTTGGAACGACATATCTGGTCCACACGAGGGAGAAATCTTACAATTGTTCTAATTGCGAATACACAACAACACAGAAAGATGATTTAGCTAACCATATCCAGTCTCATATGGCAGAAAAACCTCATGCTTGTACTGAGTGTGAATACAGAAATTTGCATAGAAGTATAGATAGTTTAGTTTGACATATAAAGCCCCATACTGGAGAAAAACCTTATAGTTCTTCTGATTGTGAATATAGAACAGTGCAAAGAAGTTATTTAGTTCAGCACATGAAGTCCTATACAGGAAAAAACCAAATTTTACATGTACGGCGGTGAAAATGACATCTCCTACAGATGAACAACTCTGAGTTCATAATATAAACATTTTAAATATGTAAATCAGAAATGCTACGATATCACTTGTTAAATACAAAATATCGTATTTGTTAGAATTGTTTTGAATCGTGAGCTTCTGGATAGCAGTATGCTTGTTCATATTGTTTTAAGTTCAGAAGAGGATAGTATGAATGGCCTACTATCTAGTCTATATGCTCTTGGTTCAGTAAGTTTCTATTCTAAAACATATTCATGAGTTAATGCACTTAAATATTCTTCGTATAATTGTGTATTTATTTCTATATAGGAATATGGTGAGATATAGCAGGGGAAATGAAATACTTGAGACGAATGGTCGGAAAAACAAAACGCGACAGAATTAGAAATACAGTGATTAGAGAAGAACTGGAAATGGAACCATTGGTAGAAGAAGTGGAGGGAAGGCAGTCTGCCTGGTTTGGACACGTCATGAGAATGCGAAATAGAAGAGACCCGAAAAGGATACTGGAAGCAAGGCTGAAGGGAAGGCAATATATAGGAAGGCCTAGGGAAACATGGGAAGAAAGAATGGAAAAGATGGTACTGGATAGAGGAAAGAACTTAGGACAACTAAAGAGAATGGCAGCTGATCGTGACCAATACCGCAAATGAATGAGCAAGCTGACGCCATAGACATACGGGAAATGGAAAAGAATAAGAAGAAGAAGATGGTGAGATATAGACCTTATAAATTGTTAAAAGAAATTAATAATGGAAGTAGATTATGTGAAAATCTTTAAGAAAGATAGTTTATGTTGGCACGTATAGCTGCCTCTGTAGTCCTTTAGTTTTACACTAACTTTTATGACATAGTGGTATTATAGACATGAACAAGGTGGTAATTATTTCTGCTTGTATTTAAAATACTATGCGTTTTGTCCAAACATGCATGTATGTAAAAATTATCGGAATATGCTTGTTCCATCCACTACCAGCAGCCGGTACTAACAGCACACTTAGTTAACAATGATAGAAAAAGCCTCCTTCGAAAAACCAAATACGTTTGACAATGTCTTGAATTCATGATAAAATAAAAAATTATTTTAGTAGGTAGTGAAAACCTACAAAACCCATCAACAAGACAGCGTCCACCACCAGCAGCCAGTACCAACAGCACACCTAGTTAACAATTATAGAAAAAGCCGCAAAATTGAATAACTCGAGAGTGTTTGTACATTGCTAGACAACTCGTAACTTCATTAATAATAGAGATATCAAAAAAACCTTTTTTTTAATGCCAGTATGCAGCCTACATTGTCAAACCAACTTAATTCACGGCCTACTAGTTTTTCGTTCGTAAAATACAATTCAAAAATATTTTATCTACGATCATGTAAAAAGTGCCTACTTTCTACACCGATATTAGTGTAAAAAGTTAACTTTTAGTACACTAGTGTTATAAAAATTTTATTGCACGCTAATGTCAATAAGAAATCTATGATACACTAAAATTAGTGCAAAAAGTTAACTTTTATTACACTAGTGTTATAAAAATTTTATTGCACGTAAATTTAAAAAATACAAAATGAAATACATACTTTCGTAAAAGATTATGATCGTAGATAAAACGTTGTAAGACACTCTTGCAAAAATGCTCTTTATTGCACTCATAGGTCTTAGAATGCTCGCTAACGCTCGCATTCTAATTTGACCTATTCGTGCAATAAAGAATGCCTTTTTGCACTTGTATCTTAAATAACTATTATTGTTCCATTTAAAAAACTTAGTTTCTAATTGTTTTATACGTGTGGTGCGATAATTCATGAGGAGTTTTTAAAGACAAGTGGAATTTGTTTTGCATATCTTGTTCAATTGTTCGTGATCTTGCATATGTCATGACTTCCTTTAGGCAAATAATTCATTTTAATAAAAGAATAAGTTTCAAAGTTTTAGTTTAAGCATGCTATCATAAACTATTTTCAGTGCTGTTTTAAAATGTCTAAAAATATAGAGGGTGTTCTATTTAAAAAACCAAAATTGCGTATTACTAAGCAAAAATTGGCTGAATACTAGCATTTCAGACAAACGATAGTTATTTACATTACGAGTCCAGTAGCCTATAACAACACTGATGAAGGTAAAAGGCTTAACGCACCAACTATTGTATTAAATTCATTAGCCAACATATTTTTTTTCAAGCTGAACCTATGTTAGGATCCTCGATTCATAAAATTAATTTTAAAAAATGCTATCAAGTTGACTAGTATAAGTGATTCATGGGTTGCATAACTTTGTCATCGCATAAATAAAGTTTTAATTTGATTTCAAAGTCAAACTTTACATCAGATGTACCGCAAATATCTATTCTGAGCCCTTATTTAACAATAATAATAATAATATTGCATTCTAGTTGTATTTAATTAGAAATAAAAAATAATAGGTAGGCAACACATTTAACAAGCGCATGGTTTTCACAGAACTTGATTTTAAAAACAATTTTCTACGTTTTAAAATGGGTGTGCACTTGCCAAACATCGGGAAAGGTAGATTTAAGCATCTCTTCAAGCATTTGCTTATTTCCATATTAACTCAAGCAAGTTAAACAGTTTGGTTTAAAATATGTATGCATTTATATTTATTTATTAATCAAGAAGTAATTATTATTATTATTATTGCTTTTTTCCCGCCATTTTCACCATATTTTCTAAGATATACGAAGTTGGTGTTATAAACATTCTTATTCTACCTTTTGATGCTCTATCAGAATTTGAAGTCAAATTTTGAAATTCCAAAAGTAGCACATTCTTGCCAACGTTCTACTCCGTTGATCATCAACGACCACCACAATTGAATATAGCTGTAGATTATACTCCGTACATAAGTATGGTGAAATAAAACAAAAATCATTGGAAGGATTCGATAAGTGGATAGAGGAGCTGATAGCATTCCAAAGAAGCCAAAACTTCCAAGAACACCTAATAAATAATTGGTGTGATACACGCACGCAACTTCATTTTACAGTGATCTTACAATTAGCCAGAAATTTGAACCTGTAAGATTTTGTTCAGGGGATTTTAATAAGGTTTTAATGTATTGTTTAAATCTTATTGGCTCTTCCTTTACCTAAAGCTAAATTAAACACAGAGGTATTTATAGGGTCCCTTGCTGTTGTAATGCTGTATACATTGGTGAAACAGGACATTCAGTAAAAAAACTTAAATGCAGTCTTTATGAGTGAGGTAGGGAATTTTCAAGGTTTGAAGAAAGATACTTGAAAGAAAAGTCTTTCAAGTAGCCGTTTTATGTAATGGAGGTGTAAATCAAAAGGTAATGTTTCTTGCCCCGGATTCGGGATACAGAGTTCGAGCGCACCTTTGGTGTTTGCGCAGCAACCTTTGTGTGGGGTATGTTTTGGTGATTTGTTGACCTTGTTACTATATCTCTTAGGTCTGTGGTTCTGAGTAGAGCACAGTTAATTTGGTACCCAACTGTGAATGGTCTAAAAACATTTTGATTTTTTTTTAAATTGAAAGGTCATATTTCTAAATGAAAAATGAAATGCTGAAAATTCCATATGGTATATAATTTAATGCCAAGTAGCCGCATGAACCGTAACAACCTTAGTCCATAGCAACCAATAAATAAATTCTTTAGTTATCATCGAATATGTCAATGTTAGATTGAGTTTTAATTTAAAAAGTCTGTAAAGGGCTTTACTCAGAACTTTCCTCGAAAGTATACGTTGTGACACTAAACAATTTTAGAAGTTAAAAGAAACTAGGTAAATCCATCTCAACGTTCCTAGTAAAATAATTTACTGTGTATCTGTTCCATTTTTATTAAGGGTAAAGTCTGAGCTATATGCATATTACTATTTGTATCTATTTCTCAGTTAACATAAAATGTATTTTTCTAAGGTTCTCATCTTATACATATTTTACCAAAATGTTCTCGGTTTAATGCAGGAAGGGATATAATTCGCATGCAAAATATAGTCTTCCTCCAACAAATAGTTTTTGAGCTATACCAGCAACAGACAGACATTCTTAGGGAATTGAGAAAACATTTTTTTGTCATCTAGGGACCCTGAAAGGCACCTAAGAGTAAAGTACTACTTCCGGTTGGTCTATTTTATCTAAGTCACTGGGATGTGGGGTCTCCAAATTTAGATTAAGAACGTAAATATCAATTTTCAAGCGGATCAATTAAACTGTCCGAGCTGTAGAAAGGAGGGAGACTGACAGACAGACACCACTTTAATAGTATCTTATGGTACTAGTGTATAAGTATAGCCTTCTGCACTTTTAGTCTTGCTTCCCTCATGAGTGGAATTAATTTCTTACACTCGGTGCTTATTACGTTTGAAAATAATAGTTATTTGTAACTATTCTTTTCAAACGTCATAAAAGTGGTGACTCTTGTAACTCCATTGTCAAGGTAACAGTGTCACTTTTCTGATTAGGCATAAAAAGTGCTACATTATCTGCCTAATCATTTAATCATTTAACTATCGTAATCATACATATCAATAATATAATTTAATTATTATTTGTTATTTTCATTCACAGTAACCATGAAAAAATTATTTCCAATGTACCTATCAAGATTCTACCTCAGTATAGGTTTCTCACATTCCTACATTTTTGTTTTCTGATTTTGTTCCTTTTTTGCTAATAGGTACTCGATTGAGAATATCCCTATGTATATTTAATTGGCAATATTCCATAGCAACGGCGATTATTAATAATCGGACATTTTTGGAAATTTACGGTAAATTCCTTCATATATGTCACTGTCATCACAAATAACCGTACATTTTTAGTACCCATTTCGATATTAGTTTTGTTATTATTCTTAATAAAAATGTTTACTCCACTATGTTTTTTTTAATTCGTGATATACTCTATCAAAATATAACACGTGCATAACAAATTTCCTATGATAATTTGTGCTTGCTTCCAAAAAAAGAAAAAAAAAATCCTATTCCTTCGGCGTCGAGATTTTTTCAGTTGGCATGCACCATGTTTCTATTGAAAAAATAGTTGCAGAACTATCTTCCAAATATTTCTGGAAAATTTTCAAGCACTTTTCAACTGATAATAAAATTATAGTATACCATGCTTTTAAAAGTATACACAGTACCTATACTCGTATGTATACTAAAAAGAAAAATTCCCTTATTTTTTATTGTTTTACACTATATGTCGGCGACCAATTAGGTATACAGCAATCTTCAATTTTAAGAGTTTTAATTTAAAACAAATAGCATGCTGTGGCAAAAATAAAGGATTTTTTCTTTTTAGTATACAAACGAGTATCCCCTATGTATACTTTTAAAAAGAACGGATGGTATGTATTTGGCTCTATGTGCTACTTGCCTTTCCAAATAAAGCTTCATATTTGCTCCTAATAACATAGTATTCTATTATTTACATATTCAATTAAATTTAACCTGGTTATATCAAACTTTGGCTAACAACCGCCTTTGAAAATCACCTGTAGACAAGCAAAATAGTTCATATAATCCGTGCTGAACTTTACTACCTCAGTGGTGGAGCCTCCCTATTTTTATTAATAGCTCTAGGTACAATTTGTGCAAACATCTGGCAACCATGTAGCTTATTTGACGTCACTTCAATCGGCGCAGTAAAAGTGCGCACTGGTGGGGACGTAAACTACAAGATTACCACGATATTCGTTAATTCGGCTTACCAGCTACTGGTAAATCATGGTTGAGTATTTGTAAAAGTAGTACCAAAACATCAATTATAACATGAAATACCTACAACTGTAAACATTTGGCTAAGGCCGCCATATTAACAATAAGGGAGGTGCCTGATCGATCTACTGCAGTAAAAAGTACAAAAGACCTACTTTGTGTTACAAGAAATAAGATAAAAGAAGCGTTAAAAATGGTTAATAATCACTTTTGGATCGATGGCAACCTTAAATTACTTCGCCAAGACATATTATATGAAATACTAACATTTACAAGTACGTTGAAAAAGTAATTAAAATATTTAGTAAGCAATGACCTATTGGCAATGGCCATAATTTCTATATTACTGAAGTTAACTAAAGTAATATAGGTATATAGTACTTACAACTGCAAAAGTACAATAGTATATTATTATACTAGTTAAACAAGAGGGCATATTGTAGCACGACTGAATTTGTGGCACGACGAGCGTAGCGAGGAGTGCTCCAATGGAACGAGTGCTACAATGCCTCTTATTAAACGAGTATAATATTTTATTTTTCCTACGACTGCTTCTAAAATCAAGCTTTCCGCCTTGTTAACGTACGTCAAAAATTGATTGTTTTGAATCAGTTCATCGCGGCAGCCGTCATACGTAAGTATATAATCGTGAATCGTAATACATAGCAACATACATAAATTTTATATAAGCTTTCGTGATTATATACCGAAGTCGGCTAGTGGTCAGCTATTTGAAAACGTCAAAGTTGACAGCTGTCACTGTGAATTTGATTTAAACCTTTTTTCGCGATTTAAAGTTACTTGTGCTTTATTTTGTGTATTGTCGGTGTTTAAGTGTCAAGAAAAATAAGAAATGGGCGATAACATATCCAATTCTGATGTAAAAATTTGCACGTCGCTGTAAATTTTAGAAATGGCAAAAAACACCAGTTTAAACCTATTTTCGAAAATTTTACAGTCGTAGGAAAAATTTTGTATGCAACACGAGCGAAAAATGCATTAGGCGTTCGTTCGAGTTTTTTCGGACCTCGCTTCGCTCGGCCCGAAACTTTCGAACTCACGCCTAATGCATCATTTTTCGCTCTAGGTACATAAATAACTACTATCTTACAGTAGCACCTATTACCATACATTATACAACACTAGTGAGTATAAAAATCTTTTATACTCACTAGTGAATAAAACTTCATTTTAGTCACTGAAAACGGCTGTATAATGTATGGTAATAGGTGCTACTGTAACTATCTATTGTCTGTTTTGCGACATATTCTGACGGCTCAAACTGTTTAGGCATAGGAACTGCTACTGTAAGATAAAACGTCGTATATCACACGTGAGCTAAATGCCATTATAAACTCGTGAGAAATTGTATCGCTCGTGCTGAGGCACTCGCGATTCAAAATTCTCACTCGCAAATAATGATGCACTTCTCTCCTTTATAATATAATCTACTATTATCAACTTTGTATAAAAAAGTCATCAAAAACTCTTAATTTTGACATTTCATAAATGTGACAATCTGTCAGTTATTTGAAACAAGTAGGCTGTGTCAATGTTTTTCATATGAAAATAACAATTCCGAAACGATGTTATAATGGACTCCATTGTAGCACTGTTTTCGGTGTAATAATAACCATAGAGTGACATCAGAATAGATAATAGTATATTATGTTATTAGGAGCAAAAGTTATACTTTATGTGGCGAGGCTGGACGGGTTATCTGCCGAGCTTGCGAGGCAGATAAGTACAGCCAAGCCACATAAAGATACCTTTGCTCCGAATAACATATAGTATTTTTTCTTCAAACGTTTTTATAACAAATTATTTACAACTTTGTGAACAAAATTCGAAGTAAGTTACTTGATCTCGTCAGCTGCAGATAATATTATCTGCCGCTGACGAGCGGCAGATAAAGTTATTATCTGCCGCTTGGCAATAAACTGACAGTTTAGCATCATCAATCCAGCAGTATAATGCCATATTTTACTGCCGTTTGAAGAAAAACATATTATATGCTGTTTGCTGACGTCAAAGCCAACTTGCCAACTACATTTAAAAAAACAATGTTTTTCGAAAACTGTCAACAATTGTTGACATGTTCATTCAGTTTTCAATGAACGAAGGTCCATTTAAACAGGACGCGAAAGACTTTTACATTATAGAAAGTAATAGATATTTTTAGGCCTCCGTCCAGAAACACTGATTTTGAATTCGTCTAAATCAGCTAGAAACACCCTCTTTGCATGTCTAGGCCTGAAAATGACAACTAGGGTAATTTAAATTTTGAAATTTGAAAATCGGTAGGTAGCACTGAATCCTGCATCTGCTGTCATAATGATGTCAGTCTAACCAGTTATAGTCTATTTTTTTGCTTTATGATTCAGAGCAGGCTTTGCATTTATATTATTTTAGCAGTGTACAACAGTTTAGTTACAAAATATAACTAATGTCAAAATCCAGGTCGCCGGGATTGTCAAGTTGACACTTCAGCAAATCTTAATAAAATGCCATGAAAAAGCAGTATTAGGTAATAGTAAAACCAAAGAGGCTATAAAACGCCGTTCTACTAATATAAAAGATATCAATGTTAACTTAAGTAAAACAGCCATCATTGGAAGAGTTGATCAAATCTTCGATGTAAGTATTAAGAATTAAACAGATATAACATTTCTAACAATTTCTTATCATGCTAGATTTCGAATGCAACACAGAAATTGAAACGAAGCAAAATCACAACTCCAGCAATAACCGAATAATAATATGAATAAAGAAAAGGAATTTCTAACTTGGGAGGAACAGAGTTTCAAGGAAGATATTAAGAAGAAAATTTGGAATTTTTTACTTTCGATAATTTATTGCTGTGTGCAAGGGGGGAACTGAATTATACTGGGAGTCGTTTTAAATTATACTACACATTAACAAATATGGGATATAAATACAAAATTGTGAATGGAAGAAAATTGTGTGAGAAGAGTCATGTCATTTCGGCGGATTGCCTTTTAAACGAAATATTTACAATTTTGAAATCATAGTTAAAAATGCATATTCATGTTTTTGGATGAAACTTTACCAGGATGTGACTTACTGTTGGACTCGGACAATAATGACAGGGGCTATCATAAGTGTATCAATGGTGAAATTTTTAGGCAATGTTGAAAAACAATTAATCCCTGCTTTGGCCAAATTGAATGGAAAATGTGTGTTAATTTATGGCTTAAATCTCTATCACTGTGTACAGCAAACATATGGAAAAAAACGTTGAACACTGTGAACTACTAATATAAAGTGACTGGGCAAAGCACATTGTTAAATTGGTGTGGATGATATACCTCCTGTTATTATTGGGTTGGAAGAATCTGATACAGAATCGGAAGACGAGTTGTATTCCTCTTCGGAATCAGATTCTGGATGATTATCCTGAAGTGTATCCATCTAAATTCTGGTAAATTATGTCTCTGAAAATGGTTCTACCAGAGTATTTTGTATTATCTCTTAATTTTGAAATGCCTGTTATATGTGTAATAATAACTTGTACAACACAGTTCTACAAACAAAAATCATCAGCAAATTATTAATAATATATTTATTTTTACATTAGTACATAAAAGATAGATGTCTAGAAATTTTATGACATTTCTGTAGAGTTAGATATCAATCACGTTTAAATAAACGTACTTAAAATAAAGCAATACCTTATTTAATGTCAATGGTTCAGTAATTTTAGCTCTTATTAAGTATAATAGTGCTTATAAGTTAACACTTTGACAGTTCTAATGGTTTTTGACATAACTAGTGTTTTTTCCTTTGTCACTAACTACCTACACTGTTACAAAAATGCAAATGCAAAGCCTGCTCTGAATCATAAAGCAAAAAAACAGACTATATACGACTTTTCAGGTAGTAAGTTTTGAATAGCATTTTCAGCTGCTTGTTTAATATGTTCTGTTATATTATCATCCATTTTCTTGTACTTATTGTTCACCGATTACTTATGGCATCAAAATTCATAAATATAAATGTCAGAAAACAATACCTACTAGATACTTGATTTTCAATTTTAAATTCGAATCCTTGCATCGTTCGATAAGTATGTATTGCCAACAGAAGAAAAATAAATTATCTAGCCCCGATATTTGGACAACAAATCACCGATTTCTTTTTAATTTATATATTTTTTGTCGGCCTAAAAATTTTGTGTTTCACATGTCCAGAAACTGTTTTGCGAGTGCTCGTACTTGAGGGCCTCGGCCTTCGGCCTCTGCCCTCAATCCGTACTCGCATTCGCAAAAATGTAGTTTCTGGCCTTGTGAAACAAATTACTATTGCATACCTAGACTGCGAAATGACTGTTTGATGTACTAAGGAATTGTACAAACAACATGTTTTGCGCAACAAAAATTCACATTATAATCAAAAACATATTAGTATTGTTTTGTGTAACCGTGCTAAGTAGTTGATTTTTGCGGACGTAATTACGGGTGTGAAATTTGTTTTCGCGGCTGTTGTTATAGTGACGGCCGCAAAATTCGTTCGGACGGTTGTACAAAAAATTTATAATGTGTCTCATCCGCTAGTCATTTCGCGGCCAGCTATACAAGTAACCATTTTGTACAACCTTGCCGAAAAGTTTGCGGCTGCGAAATGTATCTTCACTGCCGTTACTTATAACAGCGGCCGGGCAATAGTACGGCCGAAAAAACGAATTTTGCAGTCGTCCGCACAAATCACCTTTCCGCCACGGTTGCGCAAAAAAGTCTTTGCGTCCAGAGGCGGTTGAATTAATTTATCGAATAAAATGGATTAATATATTTACCAATTTATTATTTTAACTTAAACAGTTAGTTTTAAGCATATTATGATACTATAGTAAATTATTTAATTAATTTTTTCTACTCATGACATTGAAATCAGTCATTTTTACATTGATTCCGGAGTTTGAAAGCGCATTTCAACCACTAGAGATTGAAATGTTCTGGGATTTCAAACTGTTTGACATTCAACTGATACAGACTGACGCAAAACCTAACCTGCTAACCTCGAATTTGACATAGACTTACAATGGTTTGTTAACGATTATTTTCAAAATTTGTAGAAAAAATAGTATATGCAACTCGTGGCTGATAACATTTCAACGTCTCGAGTAACTTTTTTCAACTCGCTTCGCTGGTTGAAAAAACTACTCTTAACGTTGAAATTTTAGTTCAACCACTTGTCCCATAATATACTATTTTACAATATCTAAATTAAGAGTTCCAATGTCACAATGATATATGTTTTATAATCTATAATATAATTTTCCTTAATTGTGTGTCTGTGGCACAAAATAAAATCTCACGTTCCGGCTTCACAGATGATTATATTTGTTTAGGTTTTGTTTTTCTTATCTTAGCGCTCGGCTCGGAGCTTGACCTTTCGCGTATCCTATTTCACGTGCGCGTAGCGAACAATTTGCTTGTTATTCATAAATTGTCAAATAAATTCAAGTTGACAGTTCTACAATGTTTATTTAAATTTTGCTTAATATTAATCAGTTTTTGAAAAAAAATATGAAATAACTATTTACGTACTAACTCACAATATACAGAATGTTTTCTCTTTTGTATACATACGAGCTATGTATACTTTTATAAAAGATATATCAATGTATTGTTTTATTGCAATCGATAGACAACCAACTATACACTAAATTTCAAATGTAAGCTTTACTTTTTTATAAGAATAGTTATTTTGAACACTTATAACGGATGCTATTTTTGTTTTTCTTTTGCGTTGTGCATTGTTGATATTTAATGATTTTAAAATAATCGTTTCATTAATATTTTTTTGCTATTCAAATAGTATTACGTTTTATTCACAATAGAATTGCAGCACAAGCGGGTTTGAGGCACGAGGCGCCCAGCGAATACTCCAATGAAATGAGTGCTGCAACGCCTCTTATTAAATGAGTATAATATACTATAGTATGACAATTTGTCTTTAAAAGTATGCAATAAGCGTTTCAATCACACATTATTATTGGGTGGTAATAAACATTCGATATTTTAATGCATTTTGCACGCTAAACAAATACTAAATGCTCGATAAAAAAATTAAAATGCACGTTAAATTAATTAGAAATGCTTGGTATTTTAACAAAATCTACAATGTAAAATATAGGGTCGGGTGGGCCACGTTGGGACAAAATTTACAAAAATATTTTTTAACATTTTGTTTACTGAGATATACGCCTAAATTTTTTACCACATGTTCAACATATCTTTTTTAAACTAATCGTAAATTAGGAACTTTCTAGCTTTTGTCTAACTATGTTCTATATATATTTTTTCTAAACACTGCACCATGTCTCATTGTGGCCCATGAGTGGGCCTCCATGAGACAGTTGTTATTTATGAAAAATAGTAACAATGTACGACAAAAAAAGTATAGTTATTGTACTATATTAAATACATTATACCGAGTGTTTCACTTAAGGTGCCAACATAGGGAAATTGCAAGTGAAATCGTATATATGCAGATTCCTGCTTGCCGCTCGAATTGATAGGATTTATAGTGATATCAATCGAAAGAGAAAAAAAATGCGCTTAATTTGATGTTACTTTACTTGAATTTGTTGCTTGTTTCAGATAGAAATAGCGTAAAAACTGCAATAAATTTTTTGCCACCTTGGGACGTGTCTCACTTCACAATATACTTAGAACTAATGAAGTTTGACAAGCAAGTATTAGCAAATAAAGGTAAATTAAAATATTTTGGAAAAAGTAACTCCTACTAACATTTGAGCTAGTTTGAAGTCGGCACATGCAAATAATTCAGGGTTGTAAAAACCGGAAAAGGTCACAAATTTTTAATTTTAAATTTTTGGTTCCCACTCTCTGTTAATCAACGTGTCACACCAAAATACAGTAGCGTTTAATGTATCGCCTTTCTAAAAGCGCCAAATTTAAAATTATCGTATCTGTCTCAACGTGCACTAGTCTCAACGTGGCCCACCCGACTTATTTGCACAGTAAGTTCTGCTTGGATATTTTAATTAAATATGTGCTCTTTTAATTAAATATGTGCTCTAAAAAACGAAATGCTCGATAACTGAAGTTTACTATTAATTGAAATGTTTTATAATATTGTATTAATAAATGCGTTTTAAGGGTTCGATTTGCATAACCTAGAAAAACTAAATGGGCGTGTGTGTGTATCATCTCACCGAGCTCTGTGGATTAGTGGTTATCACGTCTGCTTAGCATTCGGGAGGTCGTGTGTTCGATGCCCCTGGCCGTTTGCTCTGATTCAAGTTTTAGGTGATTTTTCTGAGCCAACAGACTACCTTCTCTGACGCGAATGCCGGAACAGTACTTCTCCACCTTTTCTGGCCTCTCTTCCATTATCCACCCCTCGTTTTTCGAACCCATCCTGATATTTCCGCTATTGGCTGAAGAGGGATGCAAAGTCCCTATAGCAGCCCGTTTCCAGTTGGGGGAATTGAAATGACTTTGAAACTTTACTTGTGCGTATCAGTGCATATTATATGAGCGATCTGCAGTTTTAATCACAGAGTGTTTATTACTGTCCTTTATTGTTTGTTTATCAAGTTAGAACTGACTTTAAGTATTAGTCACGATGAGATTTCTCAGTACAGTTCATATGCGGAAAGTGAAAGTAACGTATTTGAGAAGCAATCGCCAAAAAAATGAAGGAAGAAGGTGGATAAGAAGTGGAAAAGAGAACAAGTGTTCAATAGTAAAGCCTTAGCTCTCAAATCAGTGAAGGAAGAAGGTATTCGGAGATTCTTTCATAAAAATGTTGGTACAGATTGAAATTTTACTGCTATTTATCGTTAAAATAAAGTCAAATATCGCGGAAAGTAATGTGCATCTGGTGTATATTTGTATTATCCGGTCAATACTGAAGATGTATTTTTATATCGATCGGAATTGCTTCATACTTGCGGCAGTATAGTATCCAAAGCAATCATTAAAATGAATGAACATACTAAAACGGAGATTAAGACCCTGTTCGAATATTACCCAAAAGTTCAACAAAAAATTTTTTGTTAGAACTTTTAGCAATACACATGTGTATGTTGATTTAAGTGTTGTTTCGTTGTTAATGTGTTACTTTTTTTCTTCAATTACCTGTGTTGTATTTTATCAAGTTATGTACTTTTTTTACTAAAATATTCTTCTTGAATATTAAAGTTTACCTGGATAAACTCATTGTCTTTAATGAAAGGTAAGTAAAAAAGCCAAGCAAAAGAGAGCAAGTAAATTTCATACCGAGCATTGATTGTAATTATCGTACGTATGTTTTGTCTATTATGATTAGCCCAAGGATTTGAATTTGTACTGAGCATCATTATTTTGTATCGACCGTCTATTATATTTATCGAATGTTTATTATTTTAATAGGTATTTGAATTGTATACCGAGTGTTGTCATCATTGTCGAGCGTCTAGTAGTTTAATGGAACATATATATTTTTAGGATACATATAACTTTTATACCAAGCACTCAATGGACTTGTCGAGCGCTTAGTATTTTTATAGAACATTTATTTTCTAGTCATGCATTTGGATAAAATATAGGAAAAATATGACCTGCAGTAAGAATAAAATACCGAGCATTTAATTTGTTCCCATTATTATTTGCAACCACTATAACCGCTCGTAAAAATAACGAACCAAGTATCAAGCACGTTAAATGTCAATTTTTAGAGAATTATAGGAGATGACATACAATCACTACAGTAAGGCGTATAGTAAAGAAGTTTCAATTCTTCCCCAGCCTTTACTTAAAAACATTGTACGTAATCTTCAAGAACGCTTGGAACTATGCTTGCAAAGACATGGTGGTCACGTGGATCATGTCATACATCAATACAATAGGCATTCGAACTGGTAATATTAAAAAGATAGTTGTTAACCACAATAAATTAAATCTTCAAATTTCGGTATCCTATATTTATTGTGTAGCCAGTGTATCCCAGTGGTTAGAGCATTGGACTGCGGTGCGGATGTCTGGAGTTCAAATCCCAGAATCGATGCCTGGCGGGCGGCCAACCCAGTCGCTTTAATTAATTGGGGACCTGCGTTCGAAAGAACAAGGGGTGATAATGCGGTTGCCTAATGCGTGATGCTCACCACATCACCACGTGTCATGAATTTGACACGCCACAACCGGGTGTGAGTGCGAAGATACGAAGGGTCTAGACCACAACGGCCACTGGACACAACGGCCACACGTAATTTTGCATGGACATATCGGCCACACTGGACACAACGGCCAAAAGCGAGATGTGGACACAACGGCCACCTTGGACGTATCGGCCACAGAGGTAGCTGGACACAACGGTCACTCTGGACACTACGGCCACATTTCAGACGTGGACACAACGGCCACAGTGGACACAACGGCCACTGGACACAACGGCCACACAGAATTTTTGTATGCCCATATCGGCCACAGTGGACACTTCGGCCACTTATCAGACGTGGACACAACGGCCACACTGGACACAACGGCCACTGGACACAACGGCCACACAAAATTTTTGTATGCCCATATCGGCCACACTGGACACGTCGCCCACATAGCAAACCTGGATACATCGGCCACCGTGGACACAACGGCCACATAGTGGACGTGGACACAACGGCCACCGTGAACACATCGGCCACATATCAGAGGGGGATAAATGCAAGGTTTGCCCGCTGACATAGCTATACAAAATGAGCAAAGCCGTTCGCCCAACCCGCCTGGACTTTCCCGTACTTTAGAAAATCTATAAAAACAGAAAACGGATGGGAGTGCTCAGTTAAAATAATTAAACACATTTAAATTTGATTCGAAACGACTTCACACACCACCAAAAGTGCATCATGTTACTTGATATGCATCGCTGCTGACGTCAAATAACGCAACCATCCGACGCGCTGGGTTTTACTGTTGATCGAGGTATTTGCCAATGTTGCCTATTGCACCTCGAAAACTAAACACCCTGTATTGTTATGTGTTGATCCCATTCAGTATTAATTACGTGCATTTCTTAATAATATGTTTATCAACACCTAGCTACTAGTTATCTTAATAATTATTATGGCTTCATATTGCGTCATTTAATGCATCATAGTCTCTAGGGTAGAAAATAACATAAATCCATTAATTCTGAAATCATTAATAACGCGTGATCTGTGATCACCTAGCATTTTTGTTTATTTTGCGAATTTTAGAAATAGTAAGTTTTTCCATAATGTAATCTGAAGTTCGTTATAATTATCTTCTTCTTCTTCTTTTATAAATAAAATTCAAAGTATGTGTGTATGTTTGGTATACAAATCCACACCGCAGCACAGATCACTTTTAAAATTCACAAACGGGTACTATGGGCGTGTAGGATGGCATAGAGGTGGTCCCGGTCGCTAACTATTAACAATAGTACATTGTGTATCTAGGACGAAAAGCGTAACATTCCCAGACGACTGTGAATATTGTTGGGCGAGGCGAATGCCGAGCCCAACAACACAGGAGTCTGGGAATGTTGCTTTTCGTCCAAAATACACATACTATTTTTCCGCCAATCGATACGAGTAATTAAAAAAATTAGGAAATAGTACTCGAATATTCCCTGCCTAGGCCGGGAATATTATTCCTGTACAGTTGTATTGTAAATTACCTAGCAACGGCTGATATAATGGAATGTTTGAATTATTCCTGTACAGTTTTATTGTAAATTACCTAGCAACGGCTGATGTAATGGAATGTTTGACTTTGCTCAACAAAATTTTGTCAATAATGTGACAGTTCTAGTACGATTGGCGGAAAATATTATATCTTTGTGATATTAACCACACAAACTTCTGACAACTGTCATATTTTATTTGACTTTCTTCAAAGGTATGCATAATTTTATGAATTTAACAAAATTTTTGCAATTATTTACTTTAATCGACGTTTCCAAATCGTAAAAGTATAAGTGATATACAGGGTGTATTAGAACGTGCTGCTAATAATTACCGCACTCAATTCTACGTTGAAAAACAAGCAAAAAACTTTAACACCAATTTGGTCTTACACGAAGAGTCTTTAAATTATAAGCATGTAATGGTTTTTTAATTTGGCAACGCTGTACAATTTAAAGCTAAGAGACATGCATTTAGTTACCCTTGTTTGTGACTCTGCAATTAAATCAAGTATGTGTTTATGTTTTTCATGGATATCCTCTAAAATTATTGAAATAATAGACAAATCAAGATTTAATGCGTTTATTTGTTCCTCACTTGTAAACATCAATTTATCAAGTCACTGTACTCACCTTGAAAATGTTTCTTAACTGGCTAGCCAGTAAATTTTATACTGGCTAGCCAGTTATATTTTACAAGCGTGCTCATAGATAAATGATAGCGTGCAAAGCCAGAGTTGTCTTCCTTAGTATGTGTCATATTGATGAATTTAGTTGCTTGTCAGTTTGACATTTTGAATAAATGGTAAATTTCTAGTTATTTACAAGTGAGAAACAAATAAAATATTCAACAAAACACACCAGGTAACCATTTTTACTGGCTCAAGGATATGACAGGCTCGCCTAACGGCTCGCCAGTCATCCCAATCCTATCGCCAGTAAACTGGTTGCCCTTAGAAAACTGCCCTCTGGACAGTTTTCATTGCAACCAGCACTCGACCCTTGGCGTGTGAAAAATTATCGGTAAGTATGTCTCGCCCTTGTCATATTACTATTGATAATTCCAGCCCATACATTGACGCTGAATCTAAACTGGTGATTGATGGAAGACATAAGGGTTTTCATCGTCCCAGTGGTGCATATTGTGCATATTAAACATTCCGTTACGGGTAAATGTGGCTTCATCCGTCAATAAAATGTTTTCAATGAAAACCGGGTTGACTGCGTGTTACCGTAATAACCATCTGCAAAACACCATCCGTCGCGGATAATCTTCCGGAAGCAACTCATGGACTAGCTGGAAGTGAAACGGATGTATAAGATTTTCTCTTAACACTCGATGTACAGCAGTATGGCTAATATTAAGTGTTGTAGTAAAACTTTAACTTGCTACGGGTAATCTCAGTTACCATAGGTATAACAACTGCTTGTTAATTAGATAAACAAATGTCATGTCTTATGTATGTATTATAAACTGTTCTTGTTCCCAGAATTAAAGCATTTCACCAAGTAATCATATTTTCGTGATCCTCAATATGGTAGCAGAGCGTGGTTGGTGAATGCAGTAGTAAATGCTGGTGATTTTCGGTCAAGCTTTCGTCGTGGATTCTTGTTTTGCACTTGGGTTTTAAATGGATTAAAACGATGGAATTTCATGGCGTGGAAAAGCTCCGTGGTGCCGAAAACTGGTGCATATGGAAATTCGCAGTAAGAAACTTGCTGCGTGGTATTGAAGGTGCTTATGAAGTATGTATCGGTGACATAAAGAAACCGGCAGGTTTGGCCGGTGTCGAGTCAACAGAAGACCGAAGTGCATACGAGACAAGTCTAAAACTATGGGACAAGGCAGACCGGGCGGCCAGTCAGGTCATTGTAAGGACATTGGAGGCTAAAGTAATGGCATTGCTTGTTACTTGTGAATCTGCCAGAGACATGTGGGTCAAATTACATTCTGTTTTCGAGCAACAAACTAAACAGGCTGCTCATACTGTACAGTCAGAATTTTTCGGATTTAGTATGAATGCTACCGACGACATGGTGACGCATATAGCCAAGTTTGAAGGGCTAGTTTTACGCATGCAGCAGCTCAATGTTCAACCGGACGAGTCGTCGCTGATGGTAAAACTTCTCGATAGGTACATTGCCAGATGAATATGAAAGCCTTCGACAAGCCTGGTGGGCTAGATCGGAGACCCAACAAACTCTGGAAAATTTAGTTCAAGTTTTGACGTCTGATGAGAAACGTCGCCAACAACGTACTGTAAAACAGGATGAACTTGTCGCACTGACGGCTGCCAAAAGTAGAAATAAAGGAAAAGACATGACGACCCGTGGGATGTTCAACAACAGTTGTAGAGATCAGTCAAAGAAGTTTGAGAAGAGGAAAGACAAGTCAAATTTCAAATGTTACCATTGTGGTGGCTACGGCCACGTACGAAGAAACTGTTACAGCTTTAAACAGAAAAGTACATCGAACAGTGGTGGTGGCGGAAGAGATGGTGGTGATCAGGCGTTTGTAACTGAAGCGGTAAATGCTGAACTGACCAACGATGCCTGGATTGTTGACTCAGGTGCGACTTACCATATGACTCATCGTCGTGACTGGTTTTCAACATACGAAGAGTTTCCGGTACCGATTAAAATAAAAATTGGTGATCATTCTATGATGGACGCCTTGGGTCGAGGAACTATTAATTTTGAAGCGGCAGTTGACGGAAAATGGCACAACTGTCACATGGAACGCGTCTTGTATATTCCCAAAGTAAGGCAAAACTTGTTTTCAAAAATTTCTGCACTTGATAAAGGTATGGTTTGTCATTCATCCAAAAGCGGGTGTAAATTTATTAAAATGGACTTGTTAAGGCATGCGGCATGCGCGTGGGAAAAATGTTTAAAATGGACATTCGTGTAAAACAACCAGAACTTTCGCACATGAGTGAAGCAAATGTTTCGTCACATAAAGACAGTTTGCAGATATGGCATGAGCGCTTAGGGCACCAAAATAAGCGTCACGTTCATAAAATTCTTAAGAAACATGGAATTGATGTTGTTATTGATAATAAATTTTGTGAAGCCTGTGTCGAGGGGAAGCAGCATCGAAATAGTTTTAAGTCACGTAAACAGCGCGAGACAAAATCGGGAGTAGTTATCCATGCAGATTTGTGTGGTCCCATAGAGTGTTCGTCACTGGGTGGAGCGAAATATTTTGTATGTTTCACTTGTGACTTTTCCAGATACCGTATGGTTTATTTTCTGAAAGAAAAATCTGAGACTGTTGATAAGGTAGCCGAGATGCTGAAAATCGTCGAAACTAATTACGGACGGTCGGTAAAAATTTTGCAGTGCGATGGCGGTCTTGAATTCGATAATGGTGAAGTCCGAAAACTTTTAAAATTAACTGGTACACAGTTAGTTATTACAAATCCGTACACACCTCAACAAAACGGCTGTGCCGAACGTACAAATCGAACGGTGGTTGAACTTGCGAGAACAATGATTCTGGCCAAAAATTTACCAGAATATTTGTGGCCCGAAGCGGTTAATACTGCTGTTTACATTTTAAATCGAACAGGATCGAGTTGTGTAGACGGAAAGACGCCGTATGAAATTTTCACTGGAAAGACTGCGCATTTAAATACATTTCATGTCTTTGGTAATGACTGTTACGTGCATCTACCAAATGAAAGACGGAAGAAGTGGGATGCAAAGGGGAAGCTTGGTGTATTTGTGGGATACTCAGATGGTATGAATGGTTTTCGTATCTGGATAAAATCAGAAAATCGGGTGGTAAGAAGTAAAAGTGTTGTTTTTACACCCGATGCTCCAGGAAAAACGCTGGAATTATTTCCAACAGAAATAAACGACGACAATCATTCAGAAGAGGTAGAAGATGAACCTGAGCCTGACAACTCTGTTGAAGCTAAACCTGTCCCAGGTTTGACTGATGTAACTGAAAGACTTGACAAGACCAGAACGTTGCGAGATCGAGCAGCTATACAACCCCCAAATCGTTTAATTGAAACAATGTTGGCTGAAGTGGACGAACCAAAAAGTTATGCTGAAGCAGTTGAGTCGGCGGAGCAAGTGCATTGGAATGCGGCCATGAAAGAGAAAATGGAGGCACTGGAGGAAAATTCAACCTGGACCTTGGTCGAATTACCAGTGGGTCGCAGAGCTATTTCTAATCGCTGGGTGTACCGCATAAAAAGAACTGCTGATGGTGAAGTAGATCGATATAAAGCCCGACTTGTTGTCCGAGGTTTTAGTCAACGTGAGGGGATTGATTACATTGAAACGTTCAGTCCTGTAGCTCGTTTCGATACTATACGAACAGCACTGAGCATTGCAGCCAATGAAAATCTACAGTTAGCGCAATTTGATGTCAAGACAGCCTTTCTCAATGGCATTATTGATAAAGAAATATATATGGAACAACCCGAGGGATTTCGCGACGGAACCAATCGTGTCTGTAAACTTCACAAGAGCCTGTATGGTTTGAAGCAATCACCAAGATGTTGGAATAAACGTTTCAAGGATGTTTTGTTTACTTTTGGACTTCGTGAAAGTGCTGCGGACCCATGTTTATTTTACCGAACTTCTGGTTAGAATAAGTTAATAGTAGTATTGTACGTTGATGATGGACTGGTTTTCGCGACACGACAAACTGATGTAGACGAATTTCTGTGTAAGTTAGAAGCAGAATTTAAGATAACTGTCGTGCCAGTAGGAAACTTTCTAGGCATATCAATCGAACAAAACAATGATGGTTCAATTTTTATCCACCAGAAAGTATATGCTGAGAGCATACTACGAAAATTTCACATGCAGGATGCTAATCCTGTATCAACTCCAATGGAAAAGATCAGCGATGAAGCGATAACTCCTGAGCTAACAAGTGCTCCCTACAGAGAGGCAGTGGGTTGCCTTATGTATCTAGCGGTTGCTACCCGACCAGATATTGTTTTTGCCGTTAATTACGTATCACAATTTCTTGAGAATCCAAAGAAACAACATTGGAAAATGGTGAAACGTATTTTAAAGTACGTAAAGGGTACAGTTTCAATGGGCATCAGATATGACTGTTTTCATAAAAACGCCATGCTGGAAGGTTATAGCGATGCTGACTATGCTAGTAATCCAAACACTAGGCGTTCCGTGAGTGGAATGGTCTTCAAGTTAAACGGTGGTGGAGCCATTACTTGGGCAAGCAGACGACAACAGTGTGTCTCATTATCTACGACGTAGGTGGAGTATGTAATGGCTAGTGAGGCAGCAAAAGATGCCATTTGGTTAGATCGGCTCTTTTAAGAAATTGCGCTTTTGGACAGTGTGCCAGTGATATTTGTGAACAGCGCGAGTGCTATAAAATTAGCTAGAAATTCTGAGTTTCACAAGCGGTCTAAGCACATTGATATCTGTTCTCATCTTGTGCGCGAAAAGGTTCAAGGAAGCATTAAAGCATTTCACCAATTAATCATATTTTCGTGATCCTCAATATTAAGTCTTCGAGCTACAGAACGGGTATTTTGTCAAGGTTCGTCTTCAAATACCTGTAAGATGTTTTCTTCTATTTCGGGTTGTAATACATGTCGTGGTCGCCCTCCACCAACTCCCTGCATAGGTTCTATTCTCCCTGTTTCTCTTCAGCGCCGATCTAGTCTTTCAATAACATGAGCATGAGGATTTCTCCTGTTTACATAACGTTCGGCATATAAATTTGAAGCTTGGTGACAATTACCGCCACATTCGCCTAATATCAAATACATGTCTACGTATTCAGGAAAACTGTATGCCATGTTTTTTCCCAAAACCAAAAACACAAAACTGAAGAATCAAACAAGGAACAAAGTAAGTTAGAACAATAATAACAGGGAATAACTAATAAATGAGTGAAGCAGGTTTTACGAAAAGAAAAGTCACTTTTACAAGTGTCAAAAATGACATTAATACATCCAGTTATGAATTTTTTATTGTTGCATTTTAAAAATAAACCCAACTTATAATGCATAGTTGCAACGTCTTCCAAAACTATAAATCGCGAAAATTTTGCATTCTTAAATATTAAATTATACGTAAACTAATTACCAAAATGTTATAATTTATATTTGATTACTTATTTTAATTGCTGAATTATGTGTTGTTGATACTATTTAAATCTATTTCTCAACCAAAGTTTGAGCATTAATAACTCCTTAACCAAAGACTTAACACTAAAATGGCGTAGTGTAATTATTAGCCGCATGTTTTAATACACCCTGTAAAATTAGGTATTGTATGTATTTATATTTCTTTAATATTTTGACCAATAAAGGGCCTATAGAGGCACTAACATTCGATTTTAACACCCCCATAGAGAGCGCCTGAGTGAAATTCTGGCACCTAGCAAAAAAATAAAATATAGCTAATACCCAAATGCATTATAAAATTTATACAAAAACGTGTTGCCAGCTTTTTTGTAATATTTTTTTGAAAAAGTTGAAATACTTAAAAATAAAAACTTCCAAAAATTTATTAAGAAACAGAATCAGACTTTTCTAAAAGAATAGTAAATTCCCCTCCTTTTAAGGCAAACAATATGTTAAAATTCCCTGTGTTAAGGACTTTATAAACTTTTGCCGCCTCTCTTACATTCTGAATTCATACTGTGCGCAGTAGACTGCCGGGCGTGCTTCCGCTTCCAAAAACACTTACGTTTCATCTGTCAACGTGGCAGCATGCAAACCGGTCCGCTCTACGGAAGCTAATTCTTGTAAATGTTCAAATGTTCGATGTGTTTTTTATTGCTAATAAAGTAACATATTTTCGGCTTTCAACGAGTGTATTTATTCAGTGAAACCTACAATTCATACAGTCCACAAATTCCAAGGCGAGCTGGCAAATCAGGAATTTTCCAAATAACGGAAAACTGAGAAGGCTACAAACATTGGACCTTCGATCCTGATGTGCCACAAACATTGGTCCTACAGAGCCAGGATCGCGACAGCAGTCGACAACATTGGTCATTGGCAAGTACAAAAGCATATTCAGTTTTGTATTGCATATCGCATGCAATCGACCGCAAGGAAGCAGCGTTCATATTCGCAGCAAGGCGTGGAACGAAGAGGGCACATGCGGTGCCCGTAACGAGAGGAAGGAAGACAGCAGACGGTAGATAGCCAAACGCCGAGTTTAGCGCCAAGTTCGTGCACGTGGGCATTGCAGCTGCGAGCGAGACGGTAGTAGCAACGAGGAAAACGGCAAGGCGGCACACACCAAAAGCAATGTAAGCCTAAGTTCCCTATTTTCCTATGCATAAATTTGGTTTACTTCGTCTGTGTTTGCATGTGTGCATAATTTCAGCTGCGTATTGTTGCGTAAACAAATGGTTTATGAGTCATATAAACATTTAATTGCGTGAAATGCCAAGCTATTACGTTTGTTAGCGATATCCCCTGCATGTTTCATACTGCAGTTACAAGTTAATCATCCCGCGTTGTACCGGGGTCGTTTTCTGCGTCGTAAGCTACAAGTTTCTCGCGTTGTTAGCAAGCGCTGTCTGCGTTATAAACAAATTCGCGCCAGAGGCGTGCGAAAGGGTTTTATCATTAAAGAATATTTCAGATTCTGCAAGTAGTAAGGCTACCACGCGTAGCATCTTGCCTGAAATATCACAGATAGTTGACCCGTTGTGTCCGCGTACCAGAAGCGTACAAAATTCACGCCAGAGGCGTACGAAAAGTTAGTTCGATCGGTTAAATTGTTTTTAATCTCAACAATTATGGATCCGCTTGTAAGAGCACGTGGCTCTATCAAGGGCAAGCTCACGCGTTTCTCAAATCACGTGCAATCCTTGCAAAAAATTCATGATGAAGATCAATTTTTACCTAGTACTCAAATTATTGAATTGCAAAAAAGATTGGATGCTATAGCCACTTTGTTATCAGAATATTATGAGGTTCACGAACAAATTTTAGAAACCAGTGAGGATGTAGAATCTGAAATGCAGCAACAAGTCGAATTTGAAAACTCTTATTTTCGTGCAATCTCACAAGCTGAATATTTGATTAATGAATACAACAAGCAATCTGATGTTGCACCAGATCGTTCTGGATCTCCTAACGGTAGCGTAAGATCAACGCATTCAAATTGCAGTTCACATTGCAATAATCAAGCTGTACGCCTTCCTGCCATTTCGATTCCCAAATATTCAGGGAACGTGTCAGAATGGTTGGAGTTTCGTGAGATTTTTATTAGTTTAATTCATGAGAATCAAGCGTTAACTAATATTCAAAAGCTGCATTACTTAAAGGCTAGTTTACAGGGTGATGCAAGCCAAATTATAAAAAGTTTAGAGTTTACCGCGGGTAATTATACTCTAGCTTGGGATGCATTGTGCAATCGATACAATGATCCAAAAATTCTGGTTCATAACCACCTCAAGGCTATATTTGAACTCGAATCTTGCAGTAAGGAATCTGCAACTAAATTACGTACGATTAGCGATATGTTATTCAAGCATTTTGCAGCAATCAAATCATTAGCTACCGAAAGCGAGCTTCTTGATTTTGTTATAATTTATGTAGTTTCTAAAAAACTGGACCCCACTACATTTCGTGAATGGGAGGTCCTTAGAAACCGGTCAAGTTCTGACCTGCCTAATCTTGATGAGTTCAAGGAATTCTTACAAAATACAGCGAATCTTCTAGAAACTCTGGAAGTAAAAGATAGCAAGCTTGTACCCGAAAGGTCTTCCAAGGTACATTCTAAATCATTTGTGTCAGGTACCCCTTCGTGTCCACTTTGTAAAGGATCTCATTCCTTGTACAAATGCGATAAGTTTGTCAAGCTGTCTGTTCTTGACAGAAAGTCAAAGGCAAAAGAGCTCCGCGTATGCTTTAATTGCCTAACTCAGGGTCACCTTGCGAGCCTTTGTAGCTCCAAATATACGTGTAGAAAGTGCAAATCAAGGCACAACACACTTCTTCATGAGGATAAACCTCAAAATGCTTCTTCTAGTCAACCAGGATCTGCGATGTCGGCAGAAACCCCTGTTGAACTAAATCAATCGATTTCGGCATTCTGTTCGAATGCTTTTCAGGTACTCTTACCTACGGCTACCGCTAAACTCATCGCTGATGATGGTACGCCTCACGTTGTGCGAATCCTGTTGGATTCCGGTTCCCAATCGAACTTTATACGTTCAGATTTGTGTAAAATGTTGAAGCTTCCAATTCGCGAAGTCAACGTTACTGTTTCTGGCTTAAGTAAAGCCACTTCTCAAATCAAGGCTAGGTGTGATATCAAGCTGCAAGCCCCTCACACTTCATACGGCATTGGCCTATCCTGTCTTGTTCTCGATGAGATTACGGGTGTTACCCCAAGTTTTCGCGTCCAGCGAAACAGCTTCAAGGTTCCTGATAACATCAAGTTATCAGATCTGTCCTACGACCAACCGGGCACCATCGACATTCTGATTGGTTCGCCCATTTTCTGGCAGCTCCTTTGTATTGGACAAATTGGTCTAGGCCCAAATCTTCCTATCCTCCAAAAAACTCGTTTTGGTTGGATTGTTTCTGGCCCTACAGGCCCTCCTGCGTACCCTGTACAGTGCAATCTTGGCACGATCGAGGATGCTTCTGACCCCATTGCTAGGTTTTGGCAACTCGAACATTACCCAGAGGAAAAGGTTCGCACGAATGAAGAGAACGCCTGTGAGGCACATTTTCTGCAAAATACTCAACGAGAAGCGAATGGTCGATTCGTTGTCTCTATCCCTTTCAAGAAGCCTGTAGAGGTACTGGGTGATTCATTGCAAATCGCTCAGAAAAGATTCTTATCACTAGAGAAGCGGTTACAAGCGAACCCTGACTTGTCCAATCGCTATTCGAGTTTCATGAATGAATATTCTGAATTAGGTCATATGTCCGTTTCAAACCCTAATTCAAACGAGATATCCTATTATCTACCCCACCACGGAGTCTTAAAAGAGGAAAGCCTGACAACTAAACTCCGAGTTGTATTCAATGGTTCTCAAGCAACCACTTCCGGGCAATCTCTGAACAGCATTCAGATGGTTGGCCCAACCGTGCAGCAAGACTTATTTTCAATTCTTGTTCGCTTTCGCAAGCATTTATTCGCTATATCAGCTGATATCGAGAAGATGTATCGCCAGGTTCTGGTGAATCCTAACCATAGGCCCCTTCAGAGAATCTTGTGGCGACCCTCATCAGCTGAGCCTCTTCGGTCGTACGACCTGAATACGGTTACGTATGGCACCGCTTCAGCATCTTTTCTTGCTATTCGATGTTTAACCCAATTGGGCATCGAATGTGAAGCTTCAAATCCCGAAGTCTCTCGAATCATAAAGGAGGACTTCTACGTCGACGACCTTCTGACAGGTGCCGACACTCCTGAGAAAGCGCGTACTCTCTGCTCAAACTTGGATCAGATTCTTGAGTCGGGCTGCTTCAAACTTAGAAAGTGGATTTCTAACTCTCCAGAAGTTCTCGATGGAATACCAGATTCCGATTTGCATCCGGGTGTTCTTGATTTCAGTGCACATGAGCACACTAAGCAAACTTTCCGTGCAAGTCATAAAGGCACTTGATTTGCCCATATCTAGAATCGGTCTGTGGACAGATTCCACAATAGTGCTAGGATGGTTGAAAACCAGTCCAAATCTTCTTAAGACCTTTGTGTGCAACAGAGTTGCTGATGTTCAGCAACTCACCTCTGATGCCACTTGGCGGCATGTTCCCACAACGTCTAATCCTGCTGATCTTCTCACTAGGAGAATCACCCCTTTAGGTTTGAAAGAATTGAGCCTTTGGTGGCATGGTCCCACCTGGCTAAGCGAAGGTGAGGCCTCTTGGCCTACTTCCAAACATGTTCGTGCTGAGCTTCCTGAATTCAAAAAAGAAGTTCAGAGTCTTCCTGTAACCTCTGTTGAACCATTTCCGTTCAATCAGTATTCAAGCTTCGCTCGCTTACAACGAGTTACAGCTTATTGTTTTGTCACAAAGGCAGTGCACCTTGAATTGGTCGCTGATCTTTCTACTGAAACCTTCTTAATGGCTTTTCGCCGGTTTGTGGCTCGTCGAGGCAAACCGCTCCATGTCTACTCAGGCAACGGCACTAACTTTGTAGGCGCTAATTCCGAGTTAATCGAATTAGGCAATTTTCTCGCGGAACAAAACCCTTCTATTTCCGAATCAGTCGCGAACGACGGAGTAGCTTGGCATTTTATACCCGCGCACAGTCCCCACTTTGGCGGATTGTGGGAGGCCGGAATCAAGTCCTCCAAACATCACATACGTCGCGTTATAGGTAACGCTAGTCTAAATTATGATGAATTTAGCACTTTGTTAGCACAGGTGGAAGCGACCTTAAACTCCCGACCCCTGTCCCCTTTGTCCTCTGATCCAAACGACCTTCAGCCTTTGACTCCTGCTCATTTCCTGATTGGTCGTCCGTTGGTGTCACTGCCTGATCCCAACGTAACTGAGATAGCCGAGTCTCGGCTGTCTAAATACCAGAGAATACAACAACTTCACCAGAATGTGTGGAAGAGATGGAGTAAAGAGTACATCTCTGAACTCCAACAGCGCACCAAATGGCGCACGCATCTTTCGGACCTCCAGCCTGGTTCCATGGTCCTCATCAAGGATGACAATCTACCCCCTCTGAAGTGGAGGTTAGGCCGGGTCACCGAGCTGCACCCTGGCCTTGACGGCGTTACGCGTGTTGCGTCAGTGAACACTGTGTCAGGAATAGTGAAACGATCCTTCGCCAAATTGTGCCCGCTACCTAGTGTTGTGAACGTTCAGCGCAGTTTTCGTAAAGCCTTTTGGCTCCCCATTGTTCGGGTTTTCCTGTACTAGATTAAGATCCATGTACTATTATGCTTTGTATATATGTGTGTTCATGTTACATGTTTTACTCTAGCTTTTACATGTCAACTCTGTACTGTTTTATTTGAAAGGTTACCCTTTCCAAGGCGGGCGGTATGTTAAGGACTTTATAAACTTTTGCCGCCTCTCTTACATTCTGAATTCATACTGTGCGCAGTAGACTGCCGGGCGTGCTTCCGCTTCCAAAAACACTTACGTTTCATCTGTCAACGTGGCAGCATGCAAACCGGTCCGCTCTACGGAAGCTAATTCTTGTAAATGTTCAAATGTTCGATGTGTTTTTTATTGCTAATAAAGTAACATATTTTCGGCTTTCAACGAGTGTATTTATTCAGTGAAACCTACAATTCATACAGTCCACAAATTCCAAGGCGAGCTGGCAATCAGGAAGTTTTCCAAATAACGGAAAACTGAAAAGGCTACAAACATTGGACCTTCGATCCTGATGTGCCACAAACACCCTGACTATACAATTTTTCATTTTTGAATAAATAAACTGCAGTTTTTCCATGTATCTATTTATATTTGTTTATTGTAAATGAAACAAAATGTGCGTTCATGCAATGCGCTGCAGCGCGGCGGTCTCGCTTGGGTGTCGCAAAACGTCAGGCGAGTCGCGTGCTTGCGGTGGTACGGCCGCTACTCGGGATCCAGGAAACCTTGTAGAATGTAGAAAAAATCCAAGGAAAAAAAATCCATGGAATAAAAATCCACAGGAAAAAAATCCATGGAAATAAAATCTAAATTCTAAAAATTACTGTTGTTCAAAGTACTCCATCTATTTTTGCTTTTACTGCGTCTTCTGTTATACTAAAGGACTTGTAGACATTATAATCAATTATTTGCTGTTCGTGCCACTTTGTTTAAAAGTGTTACAAAATGTCGAGCAAAAGTTATGGTAAATACAAGTTAGTTATTGATGTCAATAAAGTGTGACTAAGGGCCGGTTCTACAAACCAAGAATAAAGTTATCCGGGGAATAAATACCCTAGAAACGATTGTTGTAACAAAAGAAACCATGACAATTATACCTCGGATAGCTTATTCTAGGTATATACTTGCATTGTAGAACCGGCTCTAAGTACTATATAATATCTCGTAATGCAATGATTTGTACAATAAGACGTAAGAAATATGTAATGTTGTTGAAAATAATTTACCATTTGTTCTAATGTACATTAAAAAATTAGACTAACTGCCCGATAAATACTAATTTTAAGGCGAATAATTTTTTTCAGGCGAGTCACTTTGTATATAATCCTTTATCTAATAGACTTGTCTGTCCGTCCGTCCGTCCGGGACGCTGTTTCAGCAGCCAAACCGTAAGAGATAGAGAAAAAAGTTATAAAAGTTATATGTTTGGAATGGTCATGTCAGCTCAGGAACCGAATTTCAGTCACGTGACACTTCCGGTTTTCGAGAAATCACAAAAAAGACCGTTTTTCAAATAGAATGCGTATTACATAAAAATGTTTCAGCAGCCAAACGGAGCTGCGACCCTATGCGCTTTAAAACGTGGATCGGTTAGGCAACCACTTTGACACCTTCCAGGTGTGGGTACAGTTTCTATTTAATACGCGTTCTATTTGAAAAGCGGTCTTTTTTGTTTTTTTAAATGAGACATTTGTCTCACTGGACTGCTAGTTAAGTCTAATCTAATTACTATTACCGTACTCTAGTTAACCAAAACAACAAAAATAATTGATTGAAACGTCAAAAAGTTTAAAATTTATTGCTCGGCAAATCACTTCATTTTTATTCGCTTTACTCTGTAAATCACTTGGTAAATCAGATCGCTTCTCTATTATAAATGGACTTTTTGACGTTCAATGAATTATTTTTGTTGTACTAGAGTACAGTAGTAGTAATTAGATTAGACTTAATTACATACAAAGTGACCCGGCTGAAAGAAATCATTCCCCTTACAATTAGTATTTATCGGGCAGTTAGTCTAATTTTCTGATGTACTCATCGGCTGCATTGAAAACTGGTACAACAAAAAAAGTCTATTTACCCGAATATTTGAAAATTTTGTTGGTGGCACTATAATTCTATGTTAAATTCGAGGTTAGCAGGTTAGGTTTTGCGTCAGTTTTGACACAAACTGGCGCAAAACCTAACCTGCTAAACTCGAATTTGACATAGACTCACAGTGCCACCAACAAAAATTTTAACTATTCGGGTAAATAGATTTTTTCCTCAAACGGCAGTAAAATATGGCATTATACTGCTGGATTGATGATGCTAAACTGTCACTTTATTGCCAAGCGGCAGATAAAGTTATTATCTGCCGCTGACGACTTTATCTGCCGCTCGTCAGCGGCAGATAAAGTTATTATCTGCCGCTGACAACTTTATCTGCCGCTGACGAGATCAAGTAATTTTCTTCGAATTTTGTTCACAAAGTTATAAATAATTTGTTATAAAAACGTTTGAAGAAAAAATACTATATGTTATTCGGAGCAAAAGTATCTTTATGTGGCTCGGCAGATAAACCGTCCAGCCTCGCCACATAAAATATAACTTTTGCTCCTAATAACATAATATACCTACTATTTTTGCTGTACCACTTTTCTATGCAGCTGATGGTACATTAGAACAAATGTTAAATTATTTTCAGCAACATTAAAGATTTCTTACGTCTTATTGTAAAAAATCATTGTATTACGAGATATAATATAGTACTTAATCACACTTTATTGACATCATTAACTAACTTGTATTTACCGTGACTTTTGCGCTAATTTTTGTAACACTTTTAAACAAATTGTAAGAACCATAAAAATAATTGATTATAATGTCTACAAGTCCTTTAGTATAACAGAAGACGCTGTATGATTCACAGTATAAAGCAAAAACAAATGAAGTACTTTGAACAACAATAATTTTTAAAATTTGGATTTTATTTCCATGGATTTTTTCCTGTGGTTTTTTATTCCATGGATTTTTTTCCTGGATTTTTCCGTGGATTTTTTTCTTGGTCGTAAAATACTAAATAAAAAGTTTCATAAAAAAGGAAGTCTTAAAGGTGTCAATTTGACAAAAAGAGGACATTAACAAAAATTATTAAAAATTGTAGGAAATCCTACCATTACGGTAGGGATGGTAGGGTGTATGAATGGATGTGTGTGTAACGGCTCTATAGCTGAAAGTAGTGAACCGTTTTTGATGAAATTTTAAATGTTCCGGTATATCGAAAATTCATTGAGAAAATAAGGTTTTGAAAAACTCTAAAACCGGAAGCGAAAGTTAGACATGTTTTTTGTAGCATTTTTTTTCAGAAGCCGAATTTTCAAATATGAGTGGCTGATACGAAAGAAGACCGAAAATGGAGTGCAAACACTTTTTATCGGACACCCAAATTTGAAAAAGGCGGCCGCTATCAATTTTTTTAAATTTTGACTTTAACGCCTCCCCTCACAAGTCAAAAACGAGTTATCTGATCAGGTTCAATGACAACTTGTTTGAAAGCCCTTTGGCGGTAATATACCATAAAAGAAAATTAATTTTGAAAATTTGAAAGTTTTATAATTGCAGAGCCACTTAGGGTTTACCTATAATCTGTATTTAATCTATTGTCTTTTTTATTGTATGCAAAGAAATTAGAAATAAATAAATATTTAAGTATAAACTAAACTGGGTTTCTTCACACAAAAATTGTTTCAGTTCCATCCCGAACATAACAACAATACAGTAGTGATGACACAGTTCTCATCCATCAGAAGGAATTTTGGGGCTAAACTTTATAATGCACTGATTGCCACTAGCGCTCTTTATGGGTTTTAAAAAAATTTGTATGTACACAGTGAATTGATTTTAATGGTTAGCATAGAAATTTCGTTTATATGCCAGCATTTAATTATACAGGTCACTTCCATAGTTACCAATGAAATCAATAGATTAGTTTGTTTATTTTACGAGTTAACATACGAATTTGAATTAGGTACTTGCTAATAAGAAACTTTAATTTTGTTACGGAATATAGGTATGCAACTAAAAAGTAGCTACGTACATAGGCGTAACTTGGGAAGGGCCAGGGGGGGCATTGCTTCCCCCCCCCAAATTTTGATTTTAAAGTGAAGTGCAGCATTTTTTGCAATTTAGGTTTAAAACTGTTGTGAAGTCTTGATTTTGTCCCCCCAAAGTGATGCTCCAAGTTACGCTCATGATTACGTAGGAACAACTTGTGTGTTGTATCTTTTCTTCAGTGGTATACATTAGAATAACTTTTAATTGTCTTTTTGACAAGTAATAATTCCTATGTTAACTCGTAAAATAAACGCTCTAATCTATTGGTCTCATTTGTAACTATGGAAATGACCTGTATGATTAAATAGTGGCATAGAAACGAAACGCTTATGTTAACGATGCGCATATTAACTTTTTCTGTCATAATTTGTAAAAATTCTGTAAAAGGCTTTACCCAGAACATTCCTCGTCATTGTGACAATAAATAATTTTAAAAATCAAATTAAGTTAGGAGTAAAAATATCTTCACGTTTCTAATAAATTAAATACATTTTCAAATAAAAAAAACGTTACCGGTGGTCGAATTCGAAAGGCAGGCGGACAGCGTGTGCAGCCCCAACGTTTAGTGCGATATCCTAAGGGAACGTGCAATTTCTATCTAAGCCACGGAGGACCGGCTTCTCTAATTTCTCCGTCGCAGGTATATTTAGTAACCGCTAATTTATGCCGCGTTTTTGTATTGTAAAAAATTTATTCTGTATCTATTCGCTCCCATTTTTGGTAAGAATAAAGCCTACACTATGTACAAATTATTACTTTATTTATTACTAAGTTGAATGAAAAATAAACACCCTGATGTGTGCGACGCGCGGTTGTATTTAAGCGAAGGGTATTATTGTGGAAACTTTTGGAATTTTTTACGACCTTATCTTTTATTTGTTGGGTTCTATTTTCGTCAAGTGTAAGGCCTGATCTATGTGCAAAGTACTACTTTAATCTATTTCCCACTTAACGCAAATATAAACAAAATTTTATTATTTTAAGGTGCTCACCCTGTATATATTTGTATGAAATTGCACCGGTTTCATGCGAGGTAGATATACAGGGTGATTTTTTAAAACGATCCGCCTGAGATATTTTAGAAACCAAAAGGAAATTAAAAATTTCCGAAAACAGGTCCACTTATATGTCAAGGGGGAAACGGTTTGACCTATGATTCACACTTTTGACGTTTATCCCTGCGCCCCCACGAATCCCTCCCCAAAAATTTTAAATGGAATGACCCATCGCGTGGTATCTCAAATGAAAGCTTATCTTATAAGGATTATGGTGATGTGTCACTTGCGCATTTTTTTTTATTTAGCATTGAGAAATGATCAATTTTTTCAGCAATAGAGTACACCATTTTTACGGAAACCAATGTAGTATGTAGGTGAAGCTGACTAAACGGAAACAACTAATGTGACAGTTTGTTAGACAAAACGTCAACGATTTGCTTTCTTATTTTTCCACGCCTACCTGATTAAAATTAGGTTTCGATAGTGCTTACCGTTCTCCTGAAGTGGCAATGATAAACTTTCTCATAAAATGTATGAGAAAATAAAAAACGTGGGCAAGTGACACATCACCATAATCCTTATAAGATAAGCTTTCATTTGAGATGTCACGCGATGGGTCATTCCATTTAAAATTTTTGGGGAGGGATTCGTGGGGGCGCAGGAGTCAACGTCAAAAGTGTGAATCATAGGTCAAGCCGTTTCCCCCTTGACATATAAGTGAACCTGTTTTCGGAAATGTTTAATTTCCCTGCCAACAGACAGACAGACAGACAGACAGACAGACAGACAGACAGACAGACAGACAGACAGACAGACAGACGGACGGACAGACAGACAAACAGACGGAATTAAGAAAACCTCTTTTTTTGCATAGTGATCGTGAAGGTAGTTTTTTAACGAAAAATCGTATTGAAAGTTCCACTTTTTTAACGCAAAAATCGTGAAAAAGTACACTTCTTTAACTATTTTATTGAAATGTCAATTTGACAGTTGTCAATTCCGAAGTCCTTTTCGACTAAATTTCGACCAAGAGATCACTATGCAAAAACACTACGTGTACAACACCTTTTTAAAGTCCTTTTTTTCATTCATTTGCTTGATTAACTAGGGCTTCGCCCTCGTTATCAAACTGCAAATTTATGAAAAAAGTATGACTTTCAAAACTAGTTGTATAAATTACTATTTGGTCATCTAAGGACCTTGAAACGTGAAGATCTGAAGAAATCTCGTCTTTCAGACGAGGGAAGTAATAAAAAACGAGTATATCATGAAAAATTAAGAATTTAAGCCTTTCCTTAATTAATAATTGTGAAAATAAATAGTAATGCTTGAACAGTCATGCGAATGAATAAGCCAATTGCTTGCTGAAGTAGAAAATTTTTTGGGGCGAAAAAAAAGTTTAGAATCAGGTTCAACGACAATTCGTTTTAAAGCTCTTTAGGGGTAATACACCATGAAAAAGTGGGTGCGTAACCCCTCTACAGCTAAAAGTAATAAACCGATTTTCATGGAACTTTAATTGAAGGGGGGGGGTTGTCGACAATTCATTAAAAAAATAAGCTTTTCAAAAAAATCCAAAACAAGAAGCGGAAGTTAGGTGTTTTTTTTTTTTTAGCTTTTTATTATAAGCCGAATTTTGCAGATCTGAGTAGCGGATAGGAAAGAAGACCGAAAAGTGCAAACATTTTTTCCCGGACTCTCTAACTGCAAAATGGCGGCCGCAATAAATCTTTCAAAATTTTGATTTTAACGCCTCATAAGTCAAAAATGAGTTATCTGATCAGGTTTCACGACAACTTGTTTAAAAGTCCTTTTACGGTACTATACTACCAAGGAAATTTGTTTTCGAAAATCTAGAAACGGTCCCAATGGCGTTTTTTAAATTTTTTAAAAACTTTTGAAAAGTTATTAGGAAAAACTGCCCACACGATTTTGTTTAAATTTTTTACATTTATTACAGCTTGGTATTAGCTACATTTTGTTTTTTTAACGCTAGAATTTCACTGTGCTGCCCACTATAAGGTTTTGAAAATCGGAAATTTAAGCTCCTATAAATCTTTTATTAGTCAAAATATGAAAATAGTTTAAATATAAAAGTTCTTCAGTAAACATCTCTGCATTGTTCTAAATTTAAATCACTTATACAAGGTGTTTGGTTTGCACAGTAGAATAGCAAACTTTCTTATTTTAACTCAAACACCTTGTATAATATTATATTTTTGTATGCACAATTTGATTCCCTATATAATGGTATAGGGTATTCCTATACCTCAAATGCACGGCTGATTCGAAATTAGCGAATTTATCAAGTTTTGCCTCTAAACACACATTCCAGCCAAAGGCTGTCTGTAGCGCGTATGCAAGTCTCTCTTCGGTACATATCAAATTCGTAGTGCTGTCTTTCTCGCTATTCCTTCAAGGATTTATATCGATACTGTTATATACCAAAAAGAAATGTTAATGTTAACAAATTTTTAGTATCCTAAACTCTAGGAAGGTGCACACGGCCACTTATGTATATCTATGTCAGCGGGCAAACCTTGCATTTATCCCCCTATGTGGCCGTTGTGTCCACGGTGGCCGATGTGTCCAGGTCTGCTATGTGGGCGACGTGTTCAGTGTGGCCGATATGGGCATACAAAAATTCTGTGTGGCCGTTGTGTCCAGTGGCCGTTGTGTCCAGTGTGGCCGTTGTGTCCACGTCTGATAAGTGGCGGAAGTGTCCACTGTGGCCGATATGGGCATACAAAAATTCTGTGTGGGCGTTGTGTCCAGTGGCCGTTGTGTCCACGTCTGAAATGTGGCCGTAGTGTCCAGAGTGGCCGTTGTGTCCAGCTAACCCTGTGGCCGATACGTCCAAGGTGGCCGTTGTGTCCACATCTCGCTTTTGGCCGTTGTGTCCAGTGTGGCCGATATGTCCATGCAAAATTACGTGTGGCCGTTGTGTCCAGTGGCCCTTGTGGCCAGACCCCGATACGAAAGCTCTGACCTTCCGCCTTGCAGGCCAAGCTTCTTAATGGGGTGTTAGTGCCTCACCATTATTATTATAAGTCACTAGGTCACCATATCGACTAGAATTACGAAAACGTACAAAAACTCTCTATACAGAGTGATTTTTAAGTTGATTCTTTCCGTTTACAAGAAAATAAAGCTACAAAAACTAAGCATTTTTTTTCATTTACCACTTTTCATAAAGCACCAACCTCTACACCGCAAGGTAAATGAGGTTACAGATAATAAATAAATACATATCACTTTTCTGAAATATCAAAACTAACGGAGTTACAGGGTGCTAAAGTTTCAAATTAAAAACTAAACTTTGGCGCAAACGCGGCTAGACAATTTAATTTTTTTTTTATCTCTGTTGTCAAACAATGACCTGTCAACTAGTTTTTATTAATGTTATTGCTACAATAATGGCTTATGTTTATGAAAATAATGAATTAGTGAATATGCATATTATTTACTGAGTGTCGTCAAAATGCCGCTGCCGCATCGCTTTTATACGCGGAACGTATGTGTCGAAGCAAATAGTGATAGTTTTTAACATATCATTTAAGTTAGAGTAAGTTAATTTTAATTTTTATTAAGTGATTTTAGTTGTTATTTTGTTACTTTAACACCTTGCATCTTCGTTTAGTTTTGATATGTATTTCGCAAAAGTGGTAAATGAAAAGATTTTTATTTTTTCTTAGCTTTATATCCTGGTAAACGGAAAGAATAAACTAAAAATCACCCTGTATAAGCACTGTATTTTTAGGAGAATCGCCCTATTATCACTACGGTAATAGGGCGATAAAAAACTTAATGATTGGCTAACAGATCTTGTTATTTCCGTCCGCATTTGCGGAATAAAATAAGAGCGATACAATAGCTTAGTTTAATAAAATAAAGAGGTTAAGTCAATATGAATTAACAAGAGTTGTAACTCTTTTGCAGCAGAATGTTCCTCAAAGAGAGGTGGTACAATTTGTCGCCTAGCGCCATCAATAGAGTTTGGAGAGGACAGTTACAAGATCGAGAACTCATATACCGTTTTGTAGTAGGGCGCGAAAACTCCACTACGCCAGCACAAGATCGATTTGTAAGATTATTAACACGTCGGCATAGGACTATAAATGCTAGTAAGCTAATGAGTTATTGAATGTCACTGGTACAGCAGTGAGCACACAAACGGTAAGAGTGTTGCATGATGACAATTTAAGAGCGAGAGGACGTGCCAAGCACCCTTTATTGAAGGTGCAACCAATGAACCAAGGAACAGGTACCGGCAGGTAATAAGGCCCACCTAACACCTCTTAATTTTTTTAAAATTCAAAACATATTTTTTAATGTTTCTTTTTGGAATTATGTTCTTTATAGTATTAATGACCAGAAACTAAAATTGTTACCACGAATTCAGAATAATGCTTGTCAATTCAAATGACTGAAAAACATGTGATGGAAAATAAAGCCCACTTCAGGTGTTATTTAAAAAAATAATTAGAAGTCAGAAAATGAATGCTTTATTCACTTTTAGATAGGATAGAAGCACACAGTAAAAGTACCAACAGCTGAATAAAAAACTAAATAAACTCTGAATAAAAAAACTGAACAAAATATTTGAATATAAAACGGAACAAAAACAAAACAATCAATTTCAAGGCTCGCAAGTTAGGACATACAACAATTTATGTGTCTTCCTTGCTTAGTCCAACACAATTTTCATGGACCCAGCATTTGCACATTGCGCAACAACTCATGTTTGCAGTCTTCATTGAATATTGTGCAAAACAATTCCTTGTCTTTCTTTTTCAAATTGATAATTTTCTTCTTGCCCACGTTCTTTGCGCTGGGATTTTGCGATTTGTTGCTAACTAAATCTCCCTGCAACATTTGCGCCTTGTAATTTATCGATTTTTTTCTATTACTCCTCACTTTAGTCGTCAAGACAAGTGTCTTTAATATTTAAGTAAAGCTACAGGACGCTTGGACATTTTCACTTTGAACGTCTGAAGAACATGGAACTTGCAAATCACAAAATAGTGAAGTACTTGGAACAGGTGAATCAGATGTAGCATTTGAAAGTGATAACCTTTCTGTCCCAGAAGAACATTCTTGTTGGTTTTTACCGACCCTTGTTTTATTTCTACGAGAAATTAGGGGAATATTTTTTCATCATCTGAAGATGAAACATCTCTTGTTGAATTGTTGTCCACGGCCATGGTGATTGACAATCCAGCAGAATGTTCGTGGCTTGGCCGTCTAGTCGAAAATGAGGGTGCAAATGCAGTCTCCGAAATGGCATCTGGGTTCAATGGAAAGATTTCAGTGCTTGAAATCCACTTGTAATATTGGAAACACTCATACACTTCTCCCATACTGGTGTGAAAACCTGACAGAATCTATCTTTGGTTAATCGGCGATCTGGAAACTTCTCCCAGTAATGCAGTAACTGTTCATCACAATGATTTCTATATGATTTAAATACGGCCTTATCTAACGGCTGTAAATCATGGGTCGTGTTACTTGGGAAATACAGAATCACAATATCATGCTCTTCTGCTTTTTCCACAATGGGAATATCGAGGTGGTAAGCACCCCGTCAAATATTAACAAAAGTTTTCTTTGCGGCTTGTATTTAGCTAGATGTTCCAACCATCTAACAATAGCTTTTAAGACAACTAGAGTTTTATAAACTATAAAACTCGTGTTGTCTTCAAGATTTTTTTTTAACATGTAATAATGTCTCCAAGAGGGCCCTCGAGGCTCCGCCCCTTTTCAAGGGGCCCTCGGTGCTCCGCCCCTCTCCAAGGGGGGCCTCGGGGCACGTCATCATCACATCATGCTTCTAAACTAAATTTGGGGTCGGATCATGACATTTTTTTTTATAAAATACGTCGTCAATGACAACGTATTTTAAGATCTTATAAAGTAACGTTGTCATTGACAACGTATTTTATAGAGTAATCGTATTTTAAGGGCAACTTAAGGTGCGAGTTTCTATGAGCCAAGGAAATAGTATAAGATATTAGTGTTAGAAAAAGTATATTATAGTCGTGCTTCCCTTTGGATTCATGGCAATAATGGAACCTGCAGGGAGATTGTCATTAAAGTTTGTTTCCATCCAGACTCCTTTAAATAATATCACTGGAGGAATGGAGTTACCCAACGCATTAACGCAAGCCACAATTGTCACGTTTTTCGCATGTTCGTGTGAGACGAGATGAACTCTTCTAGCACCTTTTTGTGTCAAAACAAATTGTTGACGATGCAATGTTAGGCGACAACCATTTTCATCCATGTTATAAATTCGTTCTGGGGAAAGTTTCAGACCGTCTTCATCAAGAACTTCCTGCAATTTTATAAAATAATCGTTTACAATAAATTTATTCAATTGTTGGGATCTAGCGGGGTTCATTGACTGAGCTTTACGCTTGGAAATATGAGGATGTCGCTTTAGAAAAGAAGTATACCAATCCTTGTCTGCAATTTTCTTGTTGGCGTTGAACTTGTTACCTATGCTGTTTACTTCAACAAATTTAAACACACTCCTTCGCAATGTTTTTGGTGTCAGGGGCATTCCGATTTCTGCCAGTCTTAATTCGGTCTTTCAATTAGATTTTCTTGATCAGTAGTCAAAAGTGGTTTTCTTCCAAGATTTCTTGTTATACTACCAGTCTTCATATGGTTTCTTAATGTACGCCTTGGTATCCCACATCTATTCTCTAGACACCTCTTTGATTTTCCCTCTTTTAGAAAGTTCACAGCCTCTTCCATTATGTCAGCTGTCCAGTAGGCCCACATACGACGACATCTCCTTTTGTGCGGCATTCTGGACTTCAATTTTGATTTTAGATCACTCAAATTTTGAGCGAAAAATGGGGCCCACGCTTTTGCTTTTGTAGGCATTTTTTTTCGCCGAGACCTGATCTCAATGCATATTGAAAATGTTCATCAGCTTGCTAATGTTATAAGGAAAGAATGGCAAAAATCCCACAAAAATTCCTGTACAATCTCATTTGAAGCATGCCAAGACGGTGCCAAGCTGTATTACTGTTAAAGGAGGGCCAACTAAATACTAGTGGTAAAATTTAGCTTTTTTTGTTGCATACTTTGCTGTACTAATATGACTCGAAATAAATTATATTGCTGTTACATTATAAATTGCCGATATTGAATCGGAACATGCACTCGAACTAACTTAGGGAGAAGGGGTAGGCAACTTACTTTCAAAACAAATAGGACTAAATTTCTAGGGATGCCATGTTCCCATGTTCCTTTGTGCGTTTGAGCGAACGAACCATTAAATAATAATAATAATAATAATAATAATAATAAAGTTTATTGCACTTTCCCATTTACAATGGATGTACATTGTCACATAGCACTAAATTATAATTTAAGAGTAAAATAGATCTATCGGGCCTATCTATTCAGATCATTTATCTGTGATAATTCAAATATTCCCCGAGGCTGTAGAAGGATCCTGCTAACAAAAGGTCTTTTAATTTTACTTTAAAACTCTTTGCCAATTTAGTGTGCTTCAAATCGGCGGGTAGCTTGTTATAAAAAATACACCCAGCATAAAAGGGAGACTTTTTGTATTTAGCATGTTGACATTTATTTGGCCTAAGGTTCCCTCCACACCTCGTGGGATATTCATGAGTATCATTATTCTTATTGAACACATGTAAATTATTGTGAACGAAAGTAAGAAGTTTGTATAGATAAATTGACGCAACGGTGAGCAGTTCCCTATTCCTAAATACATCTCGGCATGATTGCCTATAGTCTAAATTATATAACAATCGTATTATACGTTTTTGTATTACAAATACACGTGATATCTCTGTGGCCTGTCCCCATACAAGAATATTATAACTAATTACCGAGTACACGTTCGCATAGTAAACTGACAGAAGAGCCTCGGCATTTAGTTTGTGCTTTAATGTTGACAATGCGAAATAGCATCGGTTCAGCTTCAAACACACGCTTTCAATATGGCTGGTGAAATCCAGTCTATCATCAAACACAATACCTAAAAGTTTTGCAGCTGGTATTACTTGTATTTCGGAGTCATTGACTTTAAATTTGGTGTATTCAATTTTGCGGGTACCATATGACAATTTTAGGCAAACCGTTTTATCTATGTTGATTATTAATTTACTAGCTTAAACCCCGCGGCATATGCCGCATTTAAAATGTAGGACGAATTTAATAACTTTTGTTGCACTACAGAAAGTTTTAAAAGCACGCTAGAGATTGGCAGTAAGGAAAAGTTAAAAAAAATATATTTTCAAATGGAAAGTCTCTGGAAAGGAAACGCTCGCCCCTGGAAGGCGTCCTAATTAATATGACGTTGTTGGAACGCAGTCAAAAAAAAAATCCGGAAAGAATTAATGCTCTTGTTGACTTATGAGATTATACCTATGTGAAAATTATTTGCTCCACCGAAATAATTTTCAGGTGCCTGCAATCTGTGTTTCTTTTCAGGTTTAAGCCGTTGAGCGTCATAAAAATATAAATGCGGTAACTCAAGTCTCCAGTTACGCCGTTACTGATATTGTTAAATAACTCGATTAATTATTATTTCTTTGTCATTTTAAACTGGCATTATTATTATTATCTCTATAATAGCAACCATAAGTAACTGTTTATAATGTTTATATGCTAGCGAGTTAATTTTCTTCTTAAATCGCTAGTGAATTAATAGTAGATTGTTCTACAAGTTAAGAAAAGTGAGAGTTGTCCAGCGAATGTAAAAGTTTTACGTGAGCATGGAATTTTCCAATGTGTTGAACATGCAATTTTTCCGTGTAGTTGACAAAAATATCTTTTTAAATAATTTTAGTCAAAGCATGGAAGCGCAATGTTTACTGTACTGTATAAATATAAATAACCAATATACATTACCTATAGAATACTTGAAAATGGATGAATCTGTTATTAATTCATTTAGTTTCAATTTAAACTGCAGTGTTCTATAGCAGCTACTTGGCGCATTCGGTTACTTATTTAAAAATAGACCTGCGTTTTTCACATATCGCAGCGGTCGTGCTTTTAAAAACATGATGTTTTTAGAAAAACAAAATTCAAATTATATTAAATCCTAATAATACATATAACAATTAGAAACTCATACCTATCATATTAAAGTAATCACCTTTTTCTTTGACTATTGAGAATTTCTTTAATAACACGCGTCTTTCCGCTATATATATATATTTGAAATATATTTTTACTTTGGATGAAACCGTGGGGTTGAGTGGAAGAGCAGTGCATTAAACGCACTGAACTCCGCCCCATATTAATACTTACACTAATATATTTTTTTCTATATGTATATACCGAAAATAAAGACATTTATTATTATTATTATTATTATTATTATTTACTTATTTTACAGTACTGCAATTAAAGTGATAATAAATAAATCGATCAAATATTTATTTGCTTTTATTTTATATTCCAATACCAATATAATACAAAATACTATTACTTTCACTTATACTACATAAAGGGCAATGCCATTCAGTATTAGGTACAGATGTTAAACCAATAAAAATCAGATGAAACCATTCCACGGAACAGTGAAAATTACAGCAAGCAATCATAGGCGTTCCATTATCAGGACCCTTACACAAACAATATATACTGTTATCTTTAGTTTGCGTGGCTACGAGAGCAGTGGTCCTTGTTTCCGTACTACTACTTTTATTACAAAACATTAAATTTGTACCATTATTAACATTTAACGACTCTTTGAATACATTCCAATCAGTATTAGCTGCAGAATCTTTAACTGCTTTATTTGTGAAATATTTACCGAGAAGTAGGGCATCCAATACCGAACTGAATTTTCAATCCCGGGATTTCGGTATTGAAGAAATTCTATCTGGATCCCGGTATTCAATACCAGGATTTCCGGTGTTCAAACCGGGATTCCCTGTTTTCAGTACCGATATTTCCAGTATTCAATACCGGGATTTCCGATGTTCAATACCGGGATTTCCGGTGTTCAATACCGGAATTTTCTGTTTTCAGAACCGGTATTTCTAGTATTATAGGTGTATAATAGGTAAGTAAATATGCAAGCAACAGTGACAACACAACTGAACACAGTTTACGCTGTTTATGGACACATCTACTAACTGCTACTACCCTGAACCATATCTACTAATTATTATCTATCAACATGTTGCTCCATGTCTGGCGCCGGCCAGGCCGGGTAAGGCGACTCGCAGACTCTGCGAACTGCGATGCAGTGCACACAAAAGCAATCCCAGAAATATCGAAAATTCTGGTATTGGGGAAAAATACCGGGATTGAAATACCGGATAAAAAAATTAGGGATCCCGGGATACCGACATTTTGGGATCCCGGGATTGGATGCCCTACCGAGAAGTTCTGGCATAATCACATTGTTAAAAAACTTCATAGCAATAGCGCTTTCTTTTTCCCAAAATACCTCATTGAAATGTATTCTTTCATGGGGAAAAATTTTTACTACTCCATACCACAAAATCACAGTAATTAACTCCAGTAATAGCGAGTTGCATTTCTATCTGGTAGTAGTAGCCATGGTTATGATCTAATTTAAATTCTTCATCCTTTTTTTTGTACACCTGCACATTTTAGAACATTTAGGTCATCTATGCCAATGTCCTTTGCGCAATAAAGACACTTAATTTCGATAACCCCCATTTCACCACCAAAAGGGCAAATTCAGATTACTATTTAAAATAGCATCTGCTTTTCCACTTAGATAACAAATATTAAATAATTAACGACACTAACTGTAGACCAATAATACTATTGTAATGTTAAACATATATGTAAGAGAGTGATTATGCTGCACCGATTTGGTGATTAAGTAGAATTTTAAACAGATTAGAGTTAAATTTCTCAGGTGAACAGGTTTTGAGATACTCCGGCAAAGAATTGTATAAATAAGCTATATCGTAAGAAAAGGATCGCTCATACATTGCAGTTTTGTGATATGGAGGCGTAATTAGATTTCTATTTCGCGTATTTACACTATGAACATCACATCTAAATTCAATTTTATTAAGTAAATAAGAGGGTACTTTATTTGAGAGTATTTTATGAAACAATGTGGCTGAATGAAGTATTCTACGATTGTGCATATTTAACCATTTAATTTCGTTAAGTTTATGATGTGTTATGTGATCAAATTTTCTAATACCATGAATAAACCTCAGGCATGTATTTTGCATATGCTGAATTCTTTTACTGTCCGCAATGTCTATGATTAAATTTATTAAATTGTGCCATGGAAGAGACTGAAGGTCGTTATAGACCTCCTCATAATCAAAATTAGCAAATTCTCTGTAAGTATACAAAAAAACTTTTGCGATGCAATTTACATTTAATAGGGTAGTTAGTCACAATAAACCAAACAATGATCGGAAAATCCATGTACAGTTGCGGACACCTCAAAGTGCAAGGTTTTTTGTTACTATGGTTATTTTTGCGATTTTTCGGCTTATTAAATGAGGGTTTCTCCAGTGGCGTTGCTTGTGATTGTAAGAATAGGTATTACTTTTTTAATGTTTGTATTTTAGCAAAGTTTCGCAAGTAAACAAACTATATGTATAATAATATGTATTTAATAAATATGTATCAGTATTCGATTGGTATTACGCTTTGCAGTTTGTTTCGCATAGATTTGACCAATGTTTCCATATTGTATCCTTCTCTCAGTTTTCCAAGCGTTTCTTATTCTTTCCCATAATTCATCGACGTTGTTTGGTGCAAAATCCCTGGTATAAATTTTTGTAGTTCAATACCCGCAAACCTTTTCGATAGGGTTCAAGTCCGGACTTCTTGCAGGTCATGGTAATAAATTGATATTATTCTCATCAAACCATCAATGAACAACCCCTAATACATGCACAGGACAGTTATCCTGTGAAAATAATGTTATCAATTACGTTAACATAAACAAAATTAATTAATTAGGTAATATCTTGCCTGTTAAAAAGTGAATTGATTAGGAAAGACCTCTCTTACAGATGGCAGCATCACATTTTGCAAAATGTTGCAATAATTTTCAACGTTCAGTCGACCATTAATTCTATAGCATGCCCCCGATCCGTGAGCATTGATCCATCCCCATACGTTTACAGAGAATCGTCCACTACTCCTTAAGGGTTGAACAAAATATTGCTCCTCAAATTTTGAATTTTGTGGTCTATACACCCTTAATCGTCAATTGGTAAATGATTGAAATACCTTTTCATCTGAGAAAACAGTCGTGTCCCAAAACTCGTCGATTTCATTCAAATAGTCAGTTGCAAACTGTATTCTTCGTTCTTTGTACTCTGGTGTTATAAACACTTTTCTTGCAGAAGTCTCTGCTGCCAACGATTTTTAATTTTGAAAATGCAGCTTTTGCCCACATGTAAATCTGCTGCGACTCGACTCAGCGACCAGTTCTCTTCCAGTTTTGTAATAGCTCGCATTTACTCTGCTTTTGACAAATGTCTGGGAGTTTTCCGAGTTTTCAGTTCTATGACAGTTGATGCCAAACGTAAACGTCAAAACTCGACGACTATGATTAGAATATCGTATTACAAGCTAAAAATCTGCCGTGCACTTTGAGTTGGCCGTAACGGTACATCAGTCGCACCGTAATTGACTATAAATTTTTTATCGTATACCAAAATAAGGTCCAGTAATGTAGAGCTGTTTTTATCATTTTTCAGTACTTTTATCATTTATAGATAACATATCTATGTTAAAATCACCCAGACACACTATCTCGTCCGTCATATGTGCAATAAGTTAAAAGGAGTCCTCCAAGGTATCAATCAAGTCAGCGCATCCAAACTCCTGCCTTCCATAAACTGTTCCTATGACAACCGTTAAATTTCTTTAAATAATTTTGATCCACAACTGTTCAATAGCTATACTACAACTTGCTGTAGGAATAATAGGAAATTGTAAATTTGTAAATCGATTAAGCAATTAATCAACATCAGCAGATACTGATGAACCTCAGAATTATTACTATACACAAACTTTATACGATAACTCATAAAAATGAATATTTGACTAATAGAAATAAAACTAAATATATTACCATAAAGACATTTGCAGCAACATAGCAATAAACTTAATAGCAGAAAGATTGACAAAAATCTAAATGAAGTTATATTTGCGAAGCAACCAAAATAACTGAAAGTAAACCACAAACTGTATAGAAATACAAATAAAAATTAAACAGGATTTACTTTGTGTTCTAAAAAATGCAAAAGAAAATATTTTCCATATAATTTTATAGAATTATCGATAGAAATATATAAAATGTTTTTTAAATCAATTTTATTCAAACATTCAAAGAACATTTTTAATTTTGGCTATTTTACTATTATCTTTTGCCCTCATATAAATCCTGCCATTTTTAGACCAAAGATATTTAATATTCTTCTCCTTTTTATAATCTCTAGCTGTCGCAAACAGCTGTCAATTTAAGGAATAGAGAGATTCATTAACATACACAGAGTTATTGCTTTTTGCCATATCAACTAATTCCAAATTGATATCACTTAACTTCAGATTACGTTTTATCTTTCTGCACCTTAGAAACTCATCCTTGTCATTTCACGATGATTCCTCTCAAGCATTTGAACATCCACTTTAAAAGAGAGAGCATTTCCTACTGGGCGGTTTGTTTGCCCATCTGCTGGTTTGGCAGTATGAGATGCACTGGAACTGCGCTCGACTATGGCAACGATGTTCTCCTCCGCAGCAACAACCTGAGAAATAACTCGTTCGTACTGAATGCTAAAGCTCTTGCACTCGGATGGGGCAGCTATGTGCATCGACAATGCGCTCTGAAAGCTTGTTTCTTCTAAATCTCTCTGCAGCTTGGCTAGCGGTGGGCACTGTTGAACTACAGTTTGTACCTATACTATGTAGAATCTGAAATCGCAATAGTTAATGCAGGTATTTACAGTGTCACTTTTAATAAATTCACCTCTAGCGCGCTATCCATCGCTTTGTATTGCTTTTTGGCTTCACTTACAGCTTCTTTCCAGTTTTCAGACAAGACTTGTCTACTGTCGAGGAATTCTTGTTTCATTTCATTTAGCTGCTTTTCTTTTTCCACCAATTTCTCCTTTAAGGAAGGTATCTGTAATTATAATGTACTGTAAAATTATGTCGTTAATAGGATTGATAATAATGAAAATTATGCAGTGCGAAACGCATTGATTGCCTCTGTTTTTGCCAGATAAAATTTCCACGCAAATCTTAGGTTATGTCACACAAGAGCACACAAAATTAAAATGGAAAATATAATAACGAATACTCACTTTTCTACAACAGAAATGAGGGTTTCCTTCTTCGTAAACTAAAGGCCAGCTGTCAACACGACGATTTTAGCCCTGTTGCCAGATTTACACTGTACGAAATAAATTTGTAGAAACGGTTTCAAAATGTACCAGATTCGTAGAATTGTACCAGGTCTGGCAACGCTGCTAATATCAAGACCACGCCCAAAATGGTAACTACACATAGACCACGCGCATACATGTTTGACCTTGGGAATTTTTCTGCATTATTATAGTTATGATTATGATTATGATTGGTATTGCACCATCTTTCAAATGCGCTTAAAATCAAACCAACTTTTCTTTTCGCAACGTCAACATCGGGTGCAGATACCACAATTGTGGTGTCATCCGCATACATGAATATCTTAGCATGCTCGGTAATGTATTCAGGTACATCATTCATAAAAATAAGAAAAAGCAGCGGACCTAGTGTTCCTCCCTGCGGAGTCCCGAGATTAACATTAAAATGCCGCGAGACTGTATTGTTTATGCTTACGACCAGAGACCTATTTCTTACATACGATAAGATCCAATCATTTATAGGCCCTCTGATACCATACGCGAACAACTTACTTGATAAAAATGCATGATTCATGGTATCAAATGCACGAGAAATATCAAATAGAACAGCGAACACATGCTGACCTGCATCCATCTTATCATGTACGCACTGTACAAAATCAGTCGTGGCCGTTTCCGTTGAATAACCTCGCCTAAATCCATGCTGGCATTTAGCGAATATTTTATGTTCGTTAAAAAAATTAGTTAATTTTTCATATACAATCTTTTCGATTATTTTCGAAAATACACTCGGAATTGAAACAGCTCTATAATTAGAAATGTTTGTACGATCACGCTTTTTAAAAATGGGAACCACTCTGCTTGTTTTTAGGGAGGTTGGAAACTGACCACAGCTGACGGAACAATTAATTAGCAAGGCCATAACATAGGCTAATTCAAGCTTGCATTCTTTAATTATTTTTACAGGAACTTCATCAATTCCCGTAGATTTTTTATTTGGTAGTTGACAAATTACATTTACGATCATATCCTCTGTAACAGGGGAGAAAAACATAGATTTATTGAGTATATTTCTAGATGTTGTACATTTCACTAGATGATTAGGAAAAGCGTCTGCTATTAAGGCTGCTGTCCTCCTCCTCCTTAAGTCCTTCCATCTTGGCAGATGGGTGGTGATTATGGATTTAATTATATTCCTCTTTTTTATAAGTTGCTTTTCTGACTGCTTCTCGCCATCTTTCTCTGTTGCTCGATAGTCTGATGGCTTGTTCGACATTAATTTGCATTGTCGATTTGATCGTGTCGATCCATCGTGTTGGCGACCGTCCGCGTCTGCGTTTTCCATCAGGCTTTCCTTGCTGCTGTAGAATTAGCAAAATAGTTACCAAAAATATTTGCAATTTCTGTTGTATCATTTATTTTTTTACCGTCATAGACTATCTCTATAGATGCGTCTTTTCTGTTCTTTCCTAAATGATTATTTACTAATCCCCAAAGACATCTGGTGGTTGCTCAAAGGTAACAACAAACAATATAATCAATGAAACCCACAGTTCGAAAAATCGTATATTGATTCAATCACGTAATGGATAACAATAAGGGGAAATTAAATCGATTGTAATTACTGGCATCAACGAACAAGAACACTTAATACTATATCACATAATTATCACAAATCATGCCTGGGACAATGTGCATGGGTGTCAACATATAAACGCAGCCCTCGCTGAGTAAACATCTACTAATATTCTTACAGGTTTAATTTAAATTGTTAAGTAGCCAAAGCAATTAATTTTGAAACAGCCCGATTGCTGAATGAATGGCAAACGTTACAGCGTTCCACACTTAGCTATTTAATTTCATACCGCGAATAACCTCACATCCAGATATCTGTATGGAAGTTTGTATTACATGTGATATGCTAGGATCGTTTTCCCAGCCAACAAACTTAATATGGGCGATATTTGGGGGGGAACAATCGTAAAGCGGTACCTCGATAGGCGAGTGCGGCGATCGCTTGCAGTCGAGGTCACAGGAGTTTTTCGGGAGTCTGTGGCCGATGGTTCGAATCCGGACCTCGGCAGTTGTCAGCTCCAGGAAACCCCTTACCATAGGTTAGGTTAAGGGTAGCTTTATGTAGTTTAAGGTAGTGGTAGTACACTAGTATGCACAATGGGCCCGGAAAAGTGGCCTAAGTGCTGTAGGACGTACAATCCACTCCACCACCCACTCAGCTAATATCGACATACAAGACGATGTTATTTACTCCAAAATAAACCACTAAGCTCTAAGCTGGCGTCAAATCAGCACACATATAAAAAATACACAATTAGTTAAAACGGTGAAGCCGTAAAAGTGAAATCAATCGCAAATAAGTTTATACCAACAAATACAAGGCCATTAAGTTCAAACCACCAAACTGGACGTATTCTGCAGCACGAAAACAAATACAACGACGCTTTATCCAGCCCTTCTACCTGCACATGTCTTCAGAAGGAAATCACGGCGAGGTGGACCTTGTACTCAACAGTTTACGTTCCGACAAGGGAGCTGCCGGCAAGACTGCTACTGAGCACATTCCCAGCAAATCGATCGGTTTAGCCCGTAGGTTGAAGGTCATACATACACCCCAAATTAGGAAATGAACCACCAAAGAATGAAATGCCTTACCAGAAATTCTGCCAGTTCGTTTACAAAAACATGTGCTCGCTCAAACAATTCATTTAGCCAGTTTTCGGGTCAAAATATGCCTTGATTGATTGTTCTGCATTACCCTGACAGCACCAGCAATTCACAAAGCTCAAAACCATGTCACAGAAAATTCTAAAACGGCCGATGGCCCCGAATGGACATAGAAAAACAAGAACGCAAAACGTCTTCCCAAAAAATTTGGCAGACCGGAAATGATCCAAAACTTTATCTCCATCTAGCGAAGAATTACTGCATTTGGCGGGAAGATTGCCGTTTGCATGAAACTGTACTAAAGCAGAAAACTGCATTCAACGAAATATAAGTTTGCAAAGCTAGTTGCCTATTCGACTCGGCGCTTCTATGCCCATGAAAATTGTCAATAACGGAATCGACAAATAAATTCGTCTCATTACTTAAAATATTGTTTTGGAACCTATGGTGTACATTTGTTGCTCATTTAGTAGAACAAAAATAGGCGTTCCACTTCAGTTGTTGAGTAGTGCAGTACGTATTCAGGATATAAAGGATAATGAAAATGATCAAATACTAAATATTCGGTTTTAACTATTCAAGAACACTGCTTTTTTTTGTACTACTGCCTTCAGTTCAAGTAATTTTTCAACATTATATTTTTGACCGTCTCTTTTACTTTTCTTTGTCATCTGCTTTTCATATCTAATTATTGCCCTTACCAGAAAATGGTCGGATCCCATCTGCGCTCCTCTCATTGACCTAACGTTTTTCACTTGACTTGCAAATTTTTCTTGAATAATTAAGTGATCTATCTGATTTGTAGTGTTGTTGTTTGGGGCTTTCCATGTTCCTTTGTATGATTCTTTTAGTTGAAAATGTATGCTTACTATGCGACAGTTCTTCCCTGCGGCAAACTCTATCAGTTTTCGCCTGTTCTCGTTCGATTCTTCGTGTTTGCTAAATCTACTGATTGTGGGGTAGTATACCTCTTCTTTACCTAGTTTTGCATTACAATCCCCCATTGTTATTATAATTTCGTTGCTCGGTAGTTAGTCGTAGAAGTTATCGAGGTATTCGTAATATTCGTTTTTTTCTTCTTCCTTTTCTTCGGTAGGGGCGTGTATATTAATAAAGTTGACATTCCTGTTTTTCCTTTATCTTCGGATGCCACATTCTGTCCGAAAAGGGAGTGTATTTTAACACTGCCCCGTTTATCTTTTTGCTTACTAGAAAGCCGGTTCCAAATCTTCTTGTTTGCTTGCCACTCAGAGCCGGATTAAGAATATGTGAGGCCCAGGGCTAAATTTTGTTAGAGGCCCCATTCCTATTTATGCAACGGGTACAAAGGGATCTAAATATAACCTTCCAATCTTTTCGAGGCCCCCGAAATTCGGTGGCCCGGGGCTGCAGCCCCCTTAGCCCCCCCTTTAATCCGGCTCTGTTGCCACTCAGAGCCGGATTAAGAATATGTGAGGCCCAGGGCTAAATTTTGTTAGAGGCCCCATTCCTATTTATGCAACGGGTACAATATATATATTTGGGGTTAATTATGTACATTAATAAGTAATAAACATATAAAGGTACATTAATTAGACAGCTGGTCGCTGCATTCCCATTCCCAGTCTCCACGCTACACGATCGTTTGCCATATTCTCGTCCATGCCTCGATCTCTCATTGCTCGAGTGATCCCTTCATTCCAAGACCGTCGAGGGCGGCCTCTTCTATTTCTCCCCTGGGGTTGCCACGAAAACACTCGCTTGGGCCATCTCAAGTCTTCCATACGGAGCAAGTGGCCAAACCATGTCAGACTTCTTTTCACAATTCGGTCAATGATTGTTTCTGTCGCAGACATTGTATTTCTTATCTCTTCATTTCGGACTCTTTCCAATCTTGATAATCTTGAGCTTCTTCTTAAATAGTCCATTTCGACTGCTGTTATTCGTCTTTTGTCGTCTTCCTTCATAGTCCATACCTCACAACCGTATGTAAGTACTGTATCAACCATAGTTCGTCCAATTCTCTTTTTGTTAGTTTTACTTATGTTCTTGTCCCACCAGACAGAGTTCAATGCTCCTATGACCTTTCTAGCTTCTTGTACTCTGAAACGTATGTTTTGACTGCCAATACCATCACCGTCAATGATTACTCCGAGGTATTTAAATTTGTCTATCTGTCTAACTTGTACATCGTCATTTATAAGTACTTCAAATTTCGCATCGGAACCCATCACTAGGTATTCTGTTTTCTCCAGGCTCACCTCTAAACCCCATTTACGGTATTCCAAGTACAACCTTCTCAACATAAACTCCAAATCAAACGAGTCCTGTGCTATTATCGCCTGATCGTCTGCGAAGCTCAAAGTGAAAAGGTGGGCATCATTGATAGGTAATCCCATTCCCTGACAAGACTGTTTCCATTTTCTTAATATTACTTCCACATAAATGTTGAATAAGAGCGGAGATAGGCTGCAACGGGTACAAAGGGATCTAAATATAACCTTCCAATCTTTTCGAGGCCCCCGAAATTCGGTGGCCCGGGGCTGCAGCCCCCTTAGCCCCCCCTTTAATCCGGCTCTGTTGCCACTGTTAAAGAATATATACTCTTCTAATTCTAGTTGTATATTTCCACTTTGTTTTGTTTCCTGCAGGGCTAGTATATCTAGTTTATGTTTTTGTGTTTCGTTTTCTAAATCCTTTATGGCTCTCGGGTAAAACTTTCCTATGTTCCTATTATTAAGTCTGAAGATTTTGTAGGGCTTATTGCTCTATTTGCAAAAATTCCTACTTCCTTTGTTTTTGATACCCAATTCGCTTTTATTTTCTCACTCTTTCCTATCGCTTGTAGGCTTTTAAGTTGTTCTTTTGTATATTTTAAATTTGTTATGGCTCTGGTTGATTTTGGTAATTGTACTTTTTCCTCTAGGTTTGCTAGTTTTGTGTACAATGTTATCCTTTCCTTGTTGATCTCCTCTTCTTTGTTTCTTAATTCCTCTATTAACCTACACATTTCTGTTTGTCTCGGATTGTATTTGTTGAATTTCCTGCATTTGTAGTTGTAACAACTGTCTTATATTATTTGTAGCTTCTCTTTTCGTCGTTTAAACGCATCTACGTGTGTAGGCCGCTTTAGCTTGGTTATGTTGTTCTGTAAACTCGTGAAGGTCGGTGTTCCGCTTTGTTATCTATCAGCTGTGTACTTAACCTTCTTGAATTGTTTGTTGTTTATTTTGGTCTTGCTTGTGATTGCGAGGCTTAGATTTTTACGTCAACTTTTTTCTTTGCACTTTATTTCACTAATTATTCATTTCTTCCTATCATTTCTTTTTAAATCACTGCAAAAATTTAACTTTTACCACTCCGCTTTGTGACACGCCCGCGTCCCGGTAACACGACGCCAAAGACTATAGTTATATATAAAATGTATGCAACACAATATTCAGTATTTAGTCGAATAAAGAAGGCCGAACACGGTATAGTAAGATGAATATTGGTTGCATTTCTAATAAGTATCTATAAGTACGTAACATTAAGTTTTCAGGGTTATTCTTGGGTGAAAATCTAAACTGGAAAATCCTTGTTCACCAAATTATAAATAAACTTAGTTCAGCTATTTATTCACAATAACAAGCATATAAACCAGTTTCCAAAATTATTTAGCTTTACCAACCCCTTCTCAAAAGTAATTCTTTTCAGCCCTCCCCTCAGGTAAACTCTATCCTCTCTATCTCAACTAATATTAAAATTGTAAGTGTAGCTGTGAGTGTAACTTTTGAATTTCAAAAAGGTAGTTTTAAAATAAAATAACTTGGAACTGATATTCTCAGTATATTTATTAAAATAAAATTGTACATAAACACACAAGATTTCTCACTACTATTCTATCTTCAATTACTAACTACTAACTACTTACATTAACTACCACATTTACAACTGCTGTCAACAATACCTAATTAAATAAAGAGTTACAACCACTTCATGTTTACTATCATGGACTGTGACTACCATACATAAATACATAAATAGTATCAATTTTAGCGCTGCATTATAATGGATAGTATTTTTTACAAAATAACAAATAATTTCACCCTTAGTTATTAAAAGATTATTATTACAATCTTTTCCAATGCCATTAAGAAATGTCATATATTTTAAAAGATGTTTTAGTTTTGCCAAGTACTTCTTTTCTTCTGAAAAAGGTTTTAATAATGGACATTTCATAACTTCCATATTCCTGTAAATTATAATTAATAATGTAGACGGTAGATACATTAAGCGTCAAAATTTTATTTTGGCTAGATCTTGCAATGATATTGGAAAGAACAGACATCGTATAAAATTAAACCACTCGCTCGTATATTAAATGTTTATACTTGCTGTAAAACTTCTCCTGTATGTGTCCTCATATGGATTACTAAAGCACTTTTTTGTGTTGCTTTACAATAAAAAGAGCAACTGTACGGTTTTTCTTCAGTATGAAACCTTATATGGGTAACTAAATTATCTTTCCGTGTCGCGTTATATTCACAAACAGTACGGTTTTTCTCCGGTATGAGATCTCAAATGTTTAACTAACTTATGTTTTTCTGTTGCTTTGTAATCACAAACAGAGCAACTGTATGGTTTATCGCCTGTATGAGACCTCATATGTCTAACTAAATGATGTTTCTGTGTTGCTCTGTATTCACAAACAGAGCAGCTGTATGGTTTTTCTCCTGTATGAGACCTTGCATGTTTAATCAAATCACTTTTATATGTTGCTTTGTATTCACAAATAGAGCACCGATATGGTTTTTCTCCTGTATGAAACATCATATGTTTAACTAAATTACTTTTATATGTTGCTTTGTAGTCACAAATAGAGCAACTGTACGGTTTTTCTTCAGTATGAAATCTCATATGTGCAACTAAATTATGTTTCCGTGTTGATTTGTATTCACAAACCGAGCAATGGTATGGTTTTTCTCCGGTATGAGACCTCATATGTAAAACTAAAGCACTTTTATGTGTTGCTTTGAATTCACAATCGAAGCAACTGTATGGTTTTTCTCCTGAATGTGTCCTCATATGTGTTACTAAAGCACTTTTCAGTGTTGCTTTGTATTCACAAATAGAGCAACTGTACGGTTTTTCTCCAGCATGAAACCTCATATGAGTAACTAAATTATCTTTCCGTGTTGATTTGTATTCACAAACGGAACAACGGTATGGTTTTTCTCCAGTATGAGACCTCATATGTTTAACTAAATCACTTTTCTGTGTTGCTTTGAATTCACAACCAAAGCAATTGTATGGTTTTTCTCCTGTATGAGACCTCATATGAATAACTAAAGCACTTTTCTGTGTTGCTTTGTATTCACAAATAGAGCAACTGTACGGTTTTTCTGCAGTATGCAGCCTCATATGAGTAACTAAATGATTTTTCTGTGTTGCTTTGTATTCACAAATAGTGCAACTGTATGGTTTTTCTCCGGTATGAGACCTCATATGTGCAACTAAAGCGCTTTTATTTGTTGCTTTGAATTCACAAACGGCGCACTGGTATGGTTTTTCTCCAGTATGAGACCTCACATGTTTAACTACAGCGCTTTTATGTGTTGTTTTGTATTCACAAACGGAGCAACTATATAGTTTTTCTCCTGTATGAGACTTCATATGTCTAACTAAAGCGCTTTTATGTTGTGTTTTGTATTCACAAACGGAACAACTGTGTGGTTTTTCGCCGGTATGAGACCACAGATGTGGAACTAAAGCGCATTTTTGTATTGTTTCGTATTCACAAATGGAGCACTTGAATGGTTTTTCGCCTGTATGTAATCTCATATGTATAATTAAACAATTTTTATGTGCTGTTTTGTAATTGCAAACTGTGCAACTGTATGGTTTTTCTCCTGTATGAGACCTCATATGTCTAACTACATCACCTTTATGTGTTGCTTTGTAGTCACAAACGGAGCAACTGTATGGTTTTTCTCCGGTATGAGACCTCATATGTGCAACTAAAGCGCCTTTCTGGGTTGGTTTGTATCCACAAACAGAGCAACAGTAAGGTTTTTGTCTTCTACATGCCTCCATAGCAATATTTATATGATTTTTGTTTTAATAGTCTACATTTTCTAGTATAGTCTTCTTATTTATATTCATTTCTGTATAAATAGCAATGTTATTACTACTTCTGATGGTTTCTTGTTTTATATACAAATTATCCAAGTTTTCGTTGTTATTCTTGCTCGGTGATAACTTCTACAAGACTTACCTACTCCTCTCCACAGTTTCGTGTTTGATGTTCAATATGGTTGCTTAAATTTCTTTTAATGATAGGCGAGTAAAAGGAAGTTGGACATCTTCACTCCTACAACAAAAGTAGATTGTTATCAACTCAAGAATTTAGAGATGCAGCAGCATTGTGCAAATAAAAAATGACATTTGTAATGTCGCACATCAATGGGTTTCATCTTTAGAAATCGATTTTATTTACCATATACAGCATGATATAAAATTATGGAAATCCTTTTCTGATAAAACAGTTCTTCACTTTTGCTTTCGATGAAGTCTACCAACTATCACTAATAAGATTGAATTATACCTTAGTCATCACAGTGGATAGTAAAAATGTTGTCAAACCAATTGTAGAACACAAAAACATGCAATCGCAAAAATGAGACCGCCAAATGTAGTGTTTTTTTCTGTTTTTATTAGAAAATTTACGTTTAGTCAAAAATGAAAATCCTGAGTAAATAGAAAATAGTGTTGTCATTTAACTGTCGTATGCATGTATGTATGTATTATCTGTAACCTCATTTTTCCCTTGCGGCAGTGCAGTCTTTAGGCACGGGCCCGGGCCCGGGGCCCCCGACAGGCGCATTGATCAACTAATAATTCTGTAACTCATTAAATATTTTGTAAAAAAATAAAAATTAAAGTTGTGTATTCATTTGAGAAATTTAAAGTGGAAGTGTTTATCCCAATTATCGACTCATCGATAACTTAACTACAGCAGAGATCTGCTGCATATATCAAAGTAAACAATCGGTGTGGCTGTTTATCAACTAAGAACCATTAGTCCAAATGTGTTGCACGATATCTGTAAAAAGTTTGCTGAATATTATCACCTTGCTATAAATGGAGAAGAATTAGAAACGGAATGTATTCATTTAGCGCTGTATTTAGGAACTAACGATGTATATAAAACTAAACAAATTGATAACTCGCTACTGTTTAACATTTTAAGAACTGATAAATTAGAAGAAACATTTCCTAACGTTGCGTTATCACTTAGAATTTTCATGTCATTATTCATTAATGATCACTAATTGCAGTGGAGAACGTTCATTTTCGAAGTTAAGCAGGATAAAAAACGAACTTTGCAGTACTGTGCTACAAGAGAGGCTAAACTCTTTTATCATTAATGTGCATAGAAAGCGACATATTGTTGAATTTAAATTTTGAAGATATAATACAGGACTTTGCCCATACCAAATCGAGAAAAAAATCTTTTATTATTGTGTAGCAATAATTATGACATATTTCTTAATTTTTAGGATTCTTATGTTCCTATTGTGTTTATATACATTTTATTAGAATTTTAATTTCGTTTCAGTACATAGTTGTATAAAAATAAAAGCAGGTATATTAATAGCTATTTATGCAACAAGTGCTAAAAGTCAACGTTTATGCGCGAGACATGAAAATCATGAAACGAAGCCGAAGGCTGAGTTTCATAACATGTCTCGTGCATAAACTACTTTTAGCATGCGTTGCATACAATATTTTATCTACGACCTTAATTTTACCGTTATTAATCCATAATATCGATTTAACAAAGGTTTGCATCTACGACACTTCTAATTTATGTCATAATAAACAATAGCCCATGCCGCCCGGGCGAATGTTTGCGAAGCCAGTACTGCAAGGTCAGTTACAGAATGTAATTATTAATACTCCACGTCTGACTGTATTTATTACATAACGCGTTAATTATTTCAAAAACACTTTACCTGTAAAGCAAGAAGTAACTAGAATAACTTTACAACTTCACTTCCAGTTCGAAATTGTAGTTTTGTAACCTCACTTAACTTTTAGCACATGGGTTAAAAGTAAACAGCTGATTTCTATAACCACGCTAAACTATAAAACGTCACTTTTAGTGAAACAAGCTAGCGTTAAAAGGCCTACTTTTAGTAGTGGTCGTAGATAAAAATATATATTGTATTGTATTGAGTTACTTCCTTTCTAGAAGGGCCCCTTCATTACCTTGGGCCCGGGGCCTTAATCATATAAAAGACGGCACTGCCTTGCGGTGTAGAGGCGGGTGCTTTATACGCTTGCGTCTGGCGGTGCAATGCTCAACTTGTCCCGAATTCGGGTTACAGAGTTATAGCTTGCGCAGCAACCATCATGTGAGGTGTGTGTCTTGGTGATGTGTTGACCTTGTTACTCTATCTTGTTACAGTATCAAAACAACTTAACGACACCCACCCAAGATGAGCATCGCACGACTAGGTCAGTCCGGGAAAAGCTGGCACACTCGCCCTGAGATTCGTTAAAACAGACTAAAGGCCTCGGCTATAACGCTCAGGGAGTTGGGCGTGGTTCAAACGGTACGCCACTGGGCAAGCGTGCTAGGGCATATGCAGGGCAAGTCAAAATAAAAGGGCGCCACCAAGCCTGTAATAAAGGTGTGACCGAATAACCGAGCATGGACGGTCAAGCGGTAGCGAAGTATTCAAGATACTCCGTCTATAAGGGTACTTAGGAGCTGTAAGCTCAAACAACAATTTCGTGACTGAAAACACTGGGATTGCGACGTCGGGATCTTTTGGCCGCGGCTGTGCCGCCACCGAACCTACCTGCACGCTCCAATTTCTCAAGCCCCGTCGTACATATATCTTCACACTGATGAGCGCTATCTGAAACAGAGCATGCACCGGTCGAACAAGAATAATACGACCCTTAATCAGATATGAGTCTATTGGTCGACTTTACATTCGGGCAGCATATCGCGCCGCCAAGCTTATATTATATCTTAAAAAAATATATACGCATCAGCTGATGGACGCGCTAATGCTACGGTGCAACACACAACACGCGACTGACCGCTGTTGGTTCGTCACTTTACATCAAACAGAACAGTGAAAAATGGGCGCCCCAATAGGGCGTTAGTTCATAACAACAAATCACACGCCTGCGTAGACGACGGAAGCAGTGTAGCTGTTGGCAAACACGGCGCCGCAAAGGTATGCGGCGAATTAACTCGCGGCCTAATTTATTAGGCAGAGTGGGCAGCGTAACTGCAGTACTTGGCCAAAAAGGGGGCTAACATAGCCTCGCAAAGATATGCGAAGAATATAAATTCCAGCCAATGCCACGTCGCCCAGGCATGCGATAAATTAACTTAAACGAGGCACGAAGCCAGCGCACATATGAAAAGTCACGCACAAATTGTGACAATTACGGCTATGCCATGCGTTCGTCTGCTGATTAATCGGTTAGGCACAACCAAGCCCGCACACATGCAGTTACTAAAATGAAGGTTAGCAACGGTCGCTTCACACAGACATATGCGAAGAGTTCACCACTTGTTTATACGGATAAACACCAAGCTTACGCACATGCAATTACTGAAATTAGGGCTAGCAACGGTCGCCTTACAGAAACATATGCGAAGAGTTCATTAATTTCTTTATACGGTCAGGCACAAAGCTCGCGCCCATGCAACATTTAAATGAAAGTTAGCGACGGCAGCGTCACAAGGCATCGTAGCCCCAGAGCGCCGCATAAAATAGTAATAAGCGAGCAAGAGGCACATGTACGCCCCCGCAAAAAGACCACAAACGCAACATCGTTTGCACACGTAACAACTATTATGTTTAAATGGTTCTATTACAGGTACCTTAATTCGTAGACGGTCCTTGAGAATGGCGTGCAATCGGTTGGCAGTCGGCTGCAGTCCGTGGCGTTGAATCAGCCGCGATACGGTATTTGGGGCAAACGGACTAAGATCCGCCAAATATGGCGGCCTTGAAAAGCACTACTACGAGTACAACGACGGCGGCAAAAAGAGATCCAATACGTCCTGCTGGATAAATCCTCGAGCATCGAGTTAAAGGGGACGACCCCTTACTTACAGAAGCAGAATCAGACTCGCAAAGCCCACGCCTTGAAGTGATGACTGCCACTCGTACAACACACAACCTCTCTTGTCTGCAGTTCTGCCGGAACTCGCGTCTGCTGCTAGCAAACATACCAAAACCCACGGGAAACACAAAGGGCCTTCACGGCAGCGACACAAACATCAACGGCAGGCGCCCTCAAGCGCCGGGACGCAAGAGGACGCCGCCCACGGTAACTCAATAACTAACCAACTGTTCTCTCCAGCGGCCTGAGATCAACTCCCCGCAAGAAGCGTTAGGACGCGGAACATCGCGGAAAAAACCTGGCGAGAGGCTTCGCAGTCGCTCCCAAAACAAATAAATGGCGTTCAAAAAGTGTTCCAAAATGATCGAAGCGAAGCAGCCTCGTCTATATACAGGGTAGCCGAATTCAAATGAGCAAGGAATGAGCTTGCGTTTGTGAGTTTTTATGATAAAAGTTAAAAATGGGTTTTCAACATTACTAAACTGCCCTAAAGGCGCGAAATGTAATTAAGTGACTACTGAGGGCAAAATGGCTTAACAATCTCTTAAGTCGGTGGTTCTGAGTAGAGCACAGTTAATTTGGTGCCCAACTGTGAATGGTCTCACCGAGCCCGATTCCAATCGCCAAGGCTGCGGAAAAATTCCGAGCCCCGCGGGATTCAAAACGAGGACTTGCTTAATGCAAGCTTGGCGCTTACCCAACTGCGCCATGTAGCTTCTTCAACTTTAGTAATTATTTGTATTCTAATGGTGAAAAAAATTATCATTTGGTTTTTTTTTCCTAGAAAATACACTGGTTTTTATATGAAAAACTTCTTAAAAAAAACTGCTTTTACAACTTTAGCCAAATGTAATTGCACAATATAACTCTGTTCTGGTTTGCCAGGCTTAAGTATTAATATTATTTGCAAAACTTTCCACTGCACTGAAAAGTAAGAGAGTCTCAGCACAGCGTTAAATATGAATATTATCATGTTTAACCAGTTTCTTGGTTGCTCTTGTATTACTCGACCTGTGATGAGGTCGTATCCTCGATTTCACTTCGCAAGAATGGCTGTATGGGTAAAGACATCTGGAACGGTGAATCAAGGTATTCTTCTATTTCCTCATCTTCTCTCTCGGCAGGAAAGGGCTGGAAGACTTCTTCGAAGTGAAGAGCGAATGCTTCTGCTTTTTCAACATCCGTTCTTGCCCACGTGTGATCTTTTCTTCTTTTCTTAGCGGCGGTATGGATTGCTTGGGCTGGTTCAGTCATTTGGTTGCTCTCCATAGAGAGTAATCTGTGTCCGTTGTTGGGGTTAAGTGTGCAAGGTGTTCTTCTACGATTTCATCTTTGGTTCTGTGGATCAACTCTCTTAATTTCCTTGCCGCACGGTTGAATTGATGTTTATTGCCTGAATGTCTGGTTTGCTGCCGAAGTTTTCAAAGGTGCTTCTTTTGCAATTTTTTGTTTAATTATTATGGGACAATGTTGTTTTCGTTTCTTTGACGAAATCTTTGGTGTTGTTTCTAGGGCAGCTTGTTGAATAGAACTGTTTAAATTTTCCATAGCAGTTTCTAAGTCTTCTGGGGTTTTCAGCGAGATTCCTAGATTTAGTTTTTCGTTGCCAATATTTCGGAAAACATTCCAATTAGTGTTGTTATAAAGGCATAAAGGTTTTTCCTTTTCTGAGAAAGTATCGCTGATTGTCGCGATTACGGAGATGTGATCGGACGTAAGATTCAGCGATGACTTTATACTAAAATACCCAGGGACAATACCTTTAATAACAAAAAAGTCGAGCAAGTCAGGAAGTTTACCTAGGTCTATTGGCCAATACGTCGGTTTGAATGTTGATAAGTAAGCTAGTTGTTTTTGCTCTATAACTTCCTTCAGAACACGTCGTCTTCCAGGCGGCCAAAAAGTAGTGTCCAAGCAAACCAAAAAATTCTATGAACCCTTCATTGTTGGCTCGGTAGTTTGGTGGGCAATAAACTGCCAAAATAATGAGCGGTCCTAGCCAGTCAGCAACTACTATGCTAATTGCCTGTAGATACTCTTTGTTGCATTTGAGAAATTCATGGTGCTGTATGGGTTTTTAATTATGACAACCCCTCTGGTTCTTCTATCAGCATCCGGGAGTTTGGTATCATAGACTGTATATTCCGGTATTGTAAAATAAGATCTTTGCACAAAGTGGGTTTTGCTAATTAAGCATATATCTATTTCATTTTGAAGTAGAAATTCATTCACCTCATCTTTTTAGTTTACGAGTCCATTTGGGTTCCAGAGAGCTATGTTACACAACGGAGCCATTATTTAATAAGTGCCTCCCGGAGTTGTTTGACTTCTCTTGTAAGTTCATTAATTATTGTTTGTTGTGTGGTTATGGTGTGTTGCAATTCCATAATTATGTGATTTGCATCAGCTAGTTGAGTGAAGACTTGATTTAATGTTTGAGCGTGTAGGTTTAGATCTAGTCTTACCATAACATTATTAAAACCAAATTGACCTGTTACTAAATTACTTATGTAGTCAGTACATAATAATTCGAATGGATTTTCCACTCTAATTCTTTTCCTTTGCAAGTAAACAAATCTTGCATGCATTAATAATTCTTAATTATTTTTACATAATTTTTCATATAAAACTTTTCTCGAAAGATCAATCATGTCTTCCTTGTACCTATATGCCCATAATTCAAATGTATATCGACTATGACTTCTTTTGCCATGTCCATATCTCTTAGTATATGTCTGCTAGCTCCTTATTAGTTCTTCTCCATTCTTCGTTTTCTTTGATTTCCCCAAATATTGTCCTTAGTACCTTTCTCTCCCATATTTCCAACATGTTTCCAATTTCTTCTGTTACCACCCACGTTTCACTCGTGAAGGTCTCTATAACTGCTTTGTATATACGCACTTTTGTACATCTTGATATGTTTTTATCACTTAGTATGTTCCTTAAAGCCCCCACACATCTTGATCGCGCTGTTATTCTTCTTTGTATGTCACTTTTGTAATTACCCTCGCTTGTAATCTCCGCACCCAAATACAGTACTTGATTAGTTATGCTCAGAACGTACTGTTTATTTGTGTCTAGTGCTTCCACTGTGAAATTTTGTGTTTCTTCCTGTGTCCCATTCCCTAAAATTATATACTTTCTTCATTTATCTTCAGTCCCACTATTAACGCTTGTTGCTCTATCCTTTTGAACACCACTTTAACTGCATTTAACTCTCCTTTCCTAAGCACGTTTTCCAGCACTAAATCTACCAAAATCCGTCTGGTCAATTCCTTGGTGTTTTCTGTATTCATATATGCAGCAGAGACATGGACCATCAGAGAAGCAGATAGACGTCGCATTGATGCATTTGAAATGTGGGTTTGGAGACGCATGCTGCGATTCCCTTGGACGGCGCGTCGTACCAATGCTTCAATACTACGTAAAATTTCACCTGCTAAACGACTGTCCAGTACTGTCTATTTGCGCATTCTATCATTCTTTGGCCATATCAATAGAAGGGCGGATAATATGGAGAAATTAATTATTCAAGGCAAACCCGATGGCAAAAGACGGAGAGGACGTTCTCCAAAGCGCTGGATCGACACTACCAAAGACCTCTTACAAACCAATTTTGGTGAAGCTGTACATCTTGCAAACAACCGCAATAGATGGTATACCACAACTAGACGAGTAATTCGAAACATGGGAACAAACTGATGCCAACAAGTTCACAAACTCAAAATTTATGGGTCACAAAACGTCTGTCAAGACGTCGTGATGAAGAAGAAGACTCTCTAAGAATAATAATAAAGATATATACGACGTCACATGTCTTCTCAATGCAATAGTCAAATTCAAACCTCCTAACAGGAAACCTACAACATTGGTACAATGCAAGAGATGCCAAATGTATGGACATACCTGTAACCAGTGCACACGCCCCCCCCCCAGGTGTGTTAAATGTGCTGGCGAACACGACTACTAGTGCCCTCTAGCGGTTAAAATAAACATCATTTTCGAGTTCCGCTATGTTTTTTATACTGACAAGTGAAGTTTAGTTGATCTGTGGCGTTCAGTTAAGAAATTGCAACGGTTTAAAGACGACGCTTAAATGGAAAATCCTAAAATGGATAAAAACGCTATTTGTGGTGCGATTCAATATTTGTTTTTTAAGAAGCTAAACACGACTGAAATTTTGGGCGATATGCAGCAAACATTGGGTGACAATGCCCCTTCGAAAGCAACGATTTGTCACTGGGTTGCACGATTTAAACGTGGTGATTTGAGCATTGAAGATGATGAATGACCAGGACCATCAAAAACGGTAGCAACCCCGGAAACAGTCGATCAAGTGCATGATATTGTTTTGAAGGATCGAAGAATCAACATTGACGAGATAGCTAGGATCGAAGGCATATCAACTGAGCGCATACATCATATTTTGCATGTAAAATTGGGCATGTCTAAGCTGTCAGCAACATGGGTGCCACGCTTGCTGAATGCTGATCAAAAACGAGAATTAGTGCGAATATCAAGCGACAATTTCAAGCTGTTTAACAAAAATCTGGTTGATTTTCTGCGCCGCTTTGTTACGGTCGATGAAACTTGGATTCATCACTACATTCCCGAATCAAAACGCCAATCTCAACAGTGGAAACATAGCAGTCCTCCACCAAAGAAGGCAAAGTCGTTTTCATCGGCCGGGAAAGTAATGGCTACGATTTTTTGGGATTCGAAGGGGATACTTCTCATCGACTATCTCACAAAGGGCCAAACCATCAACGGAGCATATTATGCTGCACTTTTGGACCAACTAAAAGCAGCAATTGCTGAAAAAAGACCCGGAATGGTTCGAAAAAAGGTGCTCTTTTGTCATGATAATGCCCCTTCCCATTCCAGTCGCATTGTTCATGAGAAATTGGATCAACTTCGCTTCCAGGTTATCCCCCACCCACCTTACTCGCCAGATCTTGCTCCGAGTGACTTTCACGTATTCCTGAAGCTCAAACTTTTCCTTGCCGGAAAGAAGTTTAAGACGGACGAAGAAGTAATTGCTGCAACGAAGCAATATTTTGCAGGCCTTGAGGAAGATTACTACAAAACAGGCATAATGGCACTTCAGCGTCGCTGCTCCAAGTGTGTTGATGTACGAGAATATGTTGAAAAATAAGAAAAATTAATGATCTAACTCATGTCTTTCATTTCGAGTCTCACGTCCCGTCAAATCATCCTCGTATAAGAGTCATGTATAACATTAATGTTGTTGATCTGGCGAATATTAATTTAAAAAAAAAGTATTATTACGTGATAAAGATAAGCAGCATTCAGTAACCTTCTGTTTTTTATATTAAGCCATGATAAATCTGGTGATTTGTGTGAAACATGGTAAAATTTTTCTGACTCCGTATATAAAACATAAACAAGAATTTTGAACATGCTGAATTCTTCCATAGTACGACAAGGTCGATATGGTTGAGAACAATAATTAAAATGACTTAAGACTACAGCATCACAAAGCAATGGTCTAAATCACGTGGCTGTGTCCGTTTTTATATAATTTAATCTTAAATAAAACTTCACCAGGGGCGGCGGGTTTTGAATTTTTCTATGTACTAATAGTACCTACTGTTGCATTTATCCCAACAACAATTAATAATGTCAATAAAACACGTAAAATATATGTTTATTTTTTTGTCAATGTAAATAAAAAACAACTAAACAACAAATACCAACAAGAACTTAAATTACATATGTATGTATATAATATAAAAATAATCTAAAATAACAACGAAAACGGAAACCATGCAAAACCAAACTAAGAGCTATTGAAATAAAATTTTATAAAAGATAAATCATTATTTACTAAATTTTTCTAAATAAAATGTTTCTTCAAACTGCAGTGCGACTTATAAACTCATCTGCAAGACGGTTTATGTCTAAGTTAAACATTCTTTTTTTGTTTTGTTATTCAGGCGCTTTTGGCACATCGTCGATCTCAGATATGTTTTAAGTCGACGCAAGTTTGAAAATGATTGTTCGAATTTGAATTACGGGCCAGTAGCAAAAATGTAAAGTAATAGTCGTATGCAAAAACAAAATACGAATGATTGACCCGTTTCCGATTTGTAATCGTATTTTGAAGTTCATATTATACAACTTGCAGTCCCAGAGTGTTTAAAATTTTTTATTTTATACGTATGGGTGCAATGCACCCATATAGATAACTTCTATGGGTACATTGGCCCCGCTGCACCCACGTACTTTCCGCCCCTGAACATCACTCAAAGTGACACCCGTCAAACATTGTACAGATCTGCGCTTTACAATCCATAGCCGCCCACGACTTAAAGACTTATTGAACACACTATACAGGGTGTTCAAAAAATATACCGACAAACTTTTAGGGGTGGTAGGGGACATCAAAACAAACATTTTTTGCTTTATAAACATATGTCCAAAAACGCTTCATTTTCGAGATACAGAATGTTAAAATTTGTAAAAAAAATTGTTCGAAAACTCGAAAACAAAGCAAGATACGCAAAACCCTCAAGTGAAAAAAAAGTTGTTTTTAGTTGCTTCATCTTAAACAAGTTTAAAAATTCTATAAAAAACCACTGGGAGTTATTTTTTTATGCAAAAACACAGGTTACCCTGTGAGCGCACCCCTGGAATTACTGTATCAACTGTATAGATGCAAAAGATGCCCGGTAAAGTTACTAACAAACTGTGAAAATTTAATTAAAATCGGTTGAAGTGCTTTTTTCTACAAATTTTAACACCCTGTATCTCGAAAACAAAGTGTTTTCAAACAAATGTTTATAAAGCAAAAAATTTTTGTTTTGATGTCCCCTACCACCCCTAAAAGTTTGTCGGTATATTTTGTGAACACCCTGTATTGTAGATAAAAGTCTTGATGCATTTGAATGATTGTTTTTGAGTGGGAAAAGCTTTTTATAACTGCGTTCGGTAAGGTATCTCTGACAGCTCTGTTTCCTCAAAACTGTGCGTTAAATACGGAGCAAGCCAAGCCGGCGTTCGGGAAGTACTGATGTGAGCGTTTCGATGTTCCTCAATATATTTCAACCGAGTAAACAGAGGATAGGCGCATGACAAGTAACAACAGTAAGAAATGAACGGCGGCATTGTTTAATCTTTGAGTATGAATCGTCCTCGACACTGAAACTAAGAGGCTGAAGATTGGGAATGAATGAATCAATGAAATTTATGTTTTGATTTTATACTTGCGCATTTCGTAACAGGTGACAGTTGAGCGTTCGGCATATGTTTCTAGATATTCGATGTCCACTAGTCACGTGGCTAAAAGTCGATCTGCTCACGCTCCGCTCCGCTCCGCGATGTACTTAACGAACGCACCTTATGACTGCTAATAATCTTTTCCCATATTCCAGTGGCAATTCATTTAAATCTATGGTAATTTTTTTAGTTTGTGTTGCCATTAACTGAGCATACACGAACAGCTGACTGCTAGATGGTTAAATACCTTGCGTATGCTCCGTTATAGCGACGTTAACTACAAGATTGTTAAAACTATATAGGTACCTCAAGCAGGTGCGTCAAACTGCAGAATTACACAAGAGACACCTCGTTGCTATTCTATCAGATGCTACACCTGAAGTTTCATCACGTTTCTGAAAGAAGAGAATATTTACATCACGAATGCTCGTTAATTATTTACTTACTGCCATACTTACTTATGTAAGTTTGTGGCCAACCAATCTCGCCAATAAACACGAACTTACATACTGCTCCCCCTAGGTTCTGGAATTATTTAACCAGATGCTTGTAACGATATTCGTTAATTCGGCTTACCAGCTCTTGATAAATGATCAAAGTAATGTTTTTGTAAAAGTTGTACCAAAACATCAATTATAACATGAAATACCTACGAATGTAACCATTTGGCTAAAGTCGCCATATTAACAATAAGCGAGGTGATTGATTGATCTACTGCAGTAAGTGCATTACAATCGAATGACTGATTACAATGTACAAAAGACCTACTTTTGTGTAACTGGACATAAAAAATAAGATAAAAGAAGCCCTTTTGGATCGATGGCAACCTTTAGTTACCTACTTATTTCATCACGGCATATTATATGGAATATTAACATTTACAATTGAAGACTATGGTGCAAAAAGGGGACAGCTCCACTTTTATGAGAATTTCAGTTTTATTGTGGGACATTCTTCGCAAAAATTTAAGATATAGTGACAAAAATTCAGTCAGTAGATATTAACAGGCGCGTGCTGGCCCGCCGGGCTACCGGGCATTTCCCGGTAGGCCCTGAGTCGTTGGGCCCTAGAACCTGGGACTATTCTTATAGTAGTCTATTATTTAAAATATATAAATTATCAAATTGAAGATCACTTTCGTTTGACCACAGTAGTACTGTCGTGATAGACCAAATTATAGTCAGTATAGAGAGCAGATTTGTGGATCGTGGATTATTTTATAGTGATTGAGAATGCTTCTATCGTCGTAGATTTTCTGAAATTAGTCAAAGTATGCCGATAAACTCCTTCAGCGGAATTTGTGAAGTTATTCCAGCCCTCTAAAAAGAACAAACTTGAAGGAAAAGTTACTAACGTTTGCCAAACTATGGCAGCAGTTACCAAAAAGACAGTTTGAAAACGTTTATGATACATCTAAAACTAAAGACTATGATCAAATGAACAAAGACAAGAAAGTGAAGAAAATTTTGACATTGACATTGAAAATGAAATTTCCGCCGAAGATCCAGTCCACGCCCATAGCTATCATAGTAAACGCTGTTTTGGCAATGGGAAGTGCATTATTTGTCCACCGTGTGTATTTGTAGTTTTATGCAAGTATAATTTATATTGTATTGTATTCAATGTGTGTACTAGACTCAGATGCCGAATTCGCCCATTTTTCGAAATAAATTTGGACAATACTGCAATTGAGCAAATTAATTCGGCAATTGAACGAATTTAGATTTTACGCAGTTCCCGGACTGAGTATTTCATTTCAGCAATTGAACGAGTTCGTGATCTACGTCTAATCTATACAAGTTTCTTCTCACTATCCGACTCAATCAGATATCTTGTAAACGTTTATTTTCCAAACTAAAATGATTAAAAACTCGTTTACGCACCTGTAAGAACATTTGGTAATTCTGCGCTGCTTGTAAAGATCGACCAAATGTCTAATGTCAAATTTCTTTCTTACACAATAGACGTCAAACTTATGAACTCTTTTTTTCTATTTTAGCAGTCGAACATAAAGCTTAATATACGACTAGTACATAATCTGACTTTATTTAATTTTAGAATTATAATCTTATTTATTGGCCTTCGACAGCGGGCGTAATATGGCTGTTATAGCTCGACAGTCTATAACAATGCTAAGCAGTATAACAAACACCAACAAGGTAGTATAGCAACACCAGAAATCTACATGAAAACCATAGTACACATAAAATTCACAGTGACAGCACAACGATGACGCAGTAGTCTGTAGCCAAAATACCGAATCCTTCAATTGTGTCTTTTTTGAGAACCAAAATATCATAAAATGTGTGCGTAATCACGATTATAGCCAACGAGAAATTTCCTGCTCTTTGCTTCGCGCTTTAAACATTTTCTCGTGCTATAATCTATTAATTCTACCCTTAATACATTAATAACTATTATTGACTCGTCTTCTTTATTGACCTCGCTCACAAAATTAGCTCTGCCATAAAATGGTCTCGTCAAATTATGTACTTGTTATATAAATAGCTATTATCCAACATCTACTAATATTAAGCATATTGCTATGGTTATTTCAAATAAAGATAGTTCTTCATTAGTCAGTCACTAGTGAGAGAAAAATAGAAAAGTTGAGGAGAAATAATTATTATAGGTATATTACTAATTCAAGGCTGGTTTGTGACTTTTAAATGTTATTAATAGCATAGCAAATGTTATGTTAGTGTAAAAAAAATCAGAATAAAATGAGTTAAGAGATTTAAAAAAAGGTGTTAAACAAAAAATTGTGATGTACTATGTCTCAGGGCCTCGTGGTTAAACTTTTTCTTTCGTGACTGATATGCTACATTCCATACTTATATAATATATGACTATTATTTTTTAATACAATTTACTCATCATGTTTTGAGTTTCGTTACTCTACCCAATTCTACAAAACCAATTACTATTTAGAATATATTTCTCTACTTAAAGTTCTGTCGTTTTAGATCGCAGAACGTTGAAAAAAATTAAAACATTTCCGCGGGTATTTTTGAGGGGCCTTTCCCAAAATTTCAATGCCCGGGCCCTTTGTACGGTCCCAGCACGCGCCTGGATATTAAGGTCACTAAATCACGTTAGCTACGCGTAGCTAACGTGATATAGTGACCTTAGTAGATATAGGAGAGCACCGCCATTCTTTGATCCATGAAAATGCCGCCATCCCCGCCATTTTTGTTCCCATCGGCAATAACTGATTGAGTTATGTCTAAAATTTTACTTGAAATTGGCAAGACTGTAAGTCTATGTCAAATTGGAGGTTAGCAGGTTATGTTTTGCGTCAGTCTGTGTCAAATAACAAACAAAACCTAACCTGCTAACCTCGAATTTGACATAGACTTACAGTCTTGCCAATTTTAAGTAAAATTACGGATTGCCAATAAATGTCACATTGACGGAATTGTGTTACTAACCTCAAAGTGACGCATATGACAGAGGAACAAACATGGCGGACGTGGCGGTACTCTTCTATATCTACTGACTCTGCAAAAATTTAGAGATCCTGTATATAGTTTACTAAGAGTTGGGCAAACAGCCTGATTTGACACACATTTTTGATCCAAATTAGATATTTGACATATGTCGAACAGAGAGGTGATGGGAACCAACTTTGCTAACTTGCCTTTGATGGGAAAGTTTGCAGAGTATGGATCATTCTTAGAATCTCTAGAACCGATTTAGATTTATATGTGTGAAACTATCGGTCGTAACATGTTACAAAATATGTAAAAACGGTACTTTTATCATACATGCCTTGCAAAAAGTGATTCAAACCAATCAAAATGTATCCCGTTGTTTGCCCAACTCTTAGTATCGTATATACAGGGACTCTACAAAAATTACGAAGTGGGCGACATCTATTATCAAAATTGAGAAAATGAATAGGAGTGAATACGGCCTCCTGGATTAATGCGGATCTGACGTCTCTACGCGGCCCGCCACATTTGTATAATTTTTGTGATTCTGAGGCCAACCAAGGTTGGTAAAACTGAAAGCGTGTTTAGGAGGTTGCCTAGTTCCCATTTAAACCCATTATTGTTTGATTATTTCCCCCCCCCCAAAAGTATCTCATGCCGTCATACGAACCGCGCGAAATTTAAGATCGTAGTCGCCATATGGCATATGTCAATGTCAAATTCAAATAACTTTTGATAAACTTTACAATGCCTGTGACTTGTGCAGTGTCTGGTTGTTCCACTAATTATCAACGCAGCAAAGATAGCGCAATCATCATCATAGCCTGTGGGATCCCATTATTGGGCAAAGGCCTCCTCCAGGGCTTTCCATTTTTCTCGATCTTTTCCATATTGCATCCAGTTTTCACCTGTTAGATGTTTTAATTCGTCAGTCCAGCGGGTTTTTGGTCTGCCTCTTGGTCTTCGTTTCATATGTGGTGTCCATTTTGTAGTTCTTAATGTCCATCTGTCCTTCATTCTACAGATGTGCCCGGCCCATCTCCATTTCTGTTTCTTACACTCTGTTTTGTGTAGTTTCTAGTTTTTTGAGTTCATTTTTGGTCATAGACCATGTTTCTGCTCCATATGTCATTGTTGGTATTACACAGCTATTGAAAACCTTGCTCTTGCGATAATTGGGTGTTTCTGTTTTTAATATTTCTTTTAGTGACCAGAATTTTCTCCAACCTTATGTGATTCTCCTTTGTAGCTCTTTTTCTCTTTTGTCTTCAAACGTTATTATTTGTCCTAAATAAACACTTTCTTCTGCATATGCTATTTCTTTTTCTTCTATTGTTACTTTGAGTTTTCGTCCATTAGTGATAATCTTCGTTTTGTTAAAGTTGATTTTTAACCCTATTGTTTTGCCGGCTTCATTTAATTCGTTTAGCATTTTGCTCAGTTCTTTGCTATTTTTCGCAAAAACCGCCACGTCATCTGCAAATCTTATATTTGATAAATTCTTTCCATCGATCAGAATACCTTTGTATTTCCAATTTAGGTTTTTAAATAGATGTTCTAATGTAATGTTAAATAGGTCTGGAGATAACGGATCACCTTGGCGAACTCCTCTTTTGATTTTAAAACTTGGACCTTTGCTTTCTAGCTGTATGTATGCAGAGTTATTTTTAAGTAGTTTCCAAATTAATTTTATATACTTATTTTCTACTTTAAAATGAATTAACGCTTGTATAATGCTTATATGTTCTAGGGAGTCAAAGGCTTTTTCGAAGTCTATTAAGGCAATGTAAAGTTCTGTATTATATTCAGTATGTTTTTCGATAATTTGGTTAATTGTCTGAAGGTGGTCAATTGTCGCGAAACCCTTTCGAAATCCTGCTTGGTCTATTGAGTAATTTGGTTCTAATTGTTTGTATAAACGGGTTTGGAGAATGTTTGTGAAAATTTTATATATATTTGTGATAAAACTTATTGGGCGATAATTTGTGATTTTTTCTTTTCCTCCTTTTTTATGTACTAATATGATTGTTGATTTGGTCCATTGTTCGGGTATAATTTCTTCTTGTATGATTTTATTAAACAGTAAATGTAGTTTGTCTAAAATTTCTTCTATTCCATCTTTAAGCATTTCATAAGTTATCCCATCATCTCCTGGTGCTTTCCCGCATTTTGAATTTGCTATAGCTTTTCTTATTTCCGTTTTTTGGATTGGTGGGGCTTTGCTTTCAACTTCTATGGGGATTAATTCATCGATGTTTCTGTTTTGTTTGTTGTTATATAATTGTTTGTAAAATTCTGTTGCTACTTGTATAATTTCATACCTATTTTGCACTAGTTTGTTGTCTTGGTTAGGGTCTTCTAGCTTGTGTATCCATTTTCTCCCTTTCTCTAGCTGTTTGTAGACTTCCTTGGTTGATCCTGAGTGGTGTAGAATGTTATTTATTTTCTTTTTTTGTGCTTCACGTAAATCTCTTCTTATTTCTCTTTTCGTTAATTTGTCTAGTTCTGCGAATTCTACTTTACTTTTCCCGTCTGTTAGTCTTTTTGGTTTCAATATTTCTCTTTGCTTAATAAGTTCCTTTGTGTTTTCTGAGAATTGATCTGTCTTCCCGTTGTGTTTAATGTTCGTATTTCTCTGGGTGTCTTTACTTGCTTTTTGTAGCGTCCTTTCTAGGTTATTATAGATCTCTTGAGTGGTTTTTCCTTGTTGGTTTGTGTTTATATTTTCTGAAAAAAGTTTGGCCCTTTCATAATGTTTTTGTATTTTTAGAGTCATTCGTATTAGTCGATGGTCGGAGCTGAATTCAAATCTGTTCAGTACTTCTGTGTTTTTTACTATCTGTTTATTGTTTGTAAGAATGTAATCAATTTGGTTTTTGTGCTGCCCATTTGGTGATAACCAAGTCCATTGTTTTCCTGGTCTTTTTTAAAGAGGGTATTTGTTATTACTAATTTGTTGCTAACTGCAAATTCTATTAGTTTGAATCCCCTTTCGTTTCTCCTTCCATATCCAAAGGGGCCACATACTTGTTCTTCTCCTTCTGTGCGTTTGTCTATTTTGCAGTTAAAGACGCCCATGATTACTATGTGTTTGGCTTCACTTTTATTTGTGTATTCGTGTGTTGTTTTATCTAGTAATGCATAGAACTGGTCTATCTCTTCTTCTGAGCTGTTCTTTGTTGGTGCATAGATTTGGATTATGACTAGGCTAGAATTATTTTCTATTTTTAATGTTAAAACTGCGATTCTTTCTGAAATACCCCGAAATTCTTTGATATTGGTTGAAAGATTTTTGTTTACACAAAAGCCTACTCCGGCTTGGCTTTTATTTTGACCTACCCAATATAGTATTATTCCATTTTTTCTTTGTAGTATTGTTTCACCAGCTCTTCTTACCTCAGATAGCGCAATAAGTTTGCATTTATTTCCAAAAAAATGAATTGCTTCGTCAGCAGTAGATTGCATTTTGTGACAGCGATAGACCCTTCAATCCAAAAACTTGGAAAATATGTTCATTACATTTCGACCAAAACAATTTTGAAAAGAATCTTCAAGCAGAGGCATTGAAATATATAACCAGAGAACGAAAGTTAAAATTAGGGGCCGTACCAATTTCTTTTTCATGGACAAAAAAAATGACACTAAAGTTGATAGTACATCTATGCACTGTACCATCTTAGAACCACAAGAATCCATGGAGATAGGAACTTCAGAGTTGCTGTATGAGAAAGAAAACAATATCATAATAATTTTACAAAATACGATTGAAGACCTAAAAAGACTATTCTTGAAAAGGATAGGAAAATACAAAAGATGCAAAAAAAATCAATTTATTAAGAACAATGAGCTGTAAAAAGAAAATTAATGTCGCAAAGAGTTGTAAATGTGCTAGTATCTTTTCAAAAATATTTACGGCTTCTTATATATATATAATGCGAGCTGTGTTACGGTTGACGCCGTCTCTCGCTTCCCATTCGCCAGGCCCGTCTGTCATTCCAGTCATTATCTTTCAGGCCTCGTGCTTCCATTGCCTCTAACACATCTTGATACCAGCTTCTCGGTGGTCTCCCACGTTTTCTTCTCTCTGGAGGTTGCCATTCCCAGATTTTCTTGGGCCATCTATTTTCTGGCATACGTTTTAAGTGTCCATACCAGATGAGGCTTTTCGTTTCGATGGTGTCCACTATGGTTTCCTGAACTTCCATAGTCTCTCGAATTGTTTCATTCCTGATGTGTTGTATTCTTGAAACTCTAGCTGACCTCCTCCAAAAGTCCATTTCCATGGCACATAGTCGGGGTCTGTTACTCTTGTTTAGCTCCCATGTTTCACATCCATATGTTACGATGCTTTCAATTATTGTCTTATAGATGGTTTTTTTATTTTTCTTGGATATTTTTCGACTCCATAGCACTGGGTTAAGCTGTTGAATTGTTTGTCGACCCTGGTTTATTTTATTCTTTATGTCTAAATCGCTTTTTCCTGACTCTGCAATGGTGACGCCTAGGTACTTAAAGTATTTACAATTTTTAATAATGTCGTTCTCGAGGATAAGGTCATTTCCTTGTTCTCCTAGGACTAAGTACTCTGTTTTTTGTAGGTTTATCTCGAGTCCCCATTTTTTGTACTCTTCTTGAAGCTTTCTTACCATATATGAGGAGTCGTCTTCATCTGCGGCTACTACAACTTGGTCGTCCGCAAATAGAATGGTATATAGGGGAGCATCGCCTACTCCAATGCCCATATTGCTGCATTTGTGCCTCCAAGAACTTAAAGCGGCTTCAAGGTATACTTTGAAAAGCGTAGGAGCGAGAGAGCAGCCTGCCGTAGGCCCTTCGTTACTTTAAATTCTATAGACAGTTCTTTCCCTAGTTTGACAGCACTAGTACAGTCCTCGTATAGTTTTCTAATTGCACTAATATACCTATTGTTGATACCTTGTGATTTCATGCTGTTCCACAGCTTGCCTAGTGAAACGGTATCATAGGCTTTCTGAAGGTCAATAAGCGTCTTTAAAACAAATATAGCGTCTACACATGATCTACCAGCCCTAAATCCATTTTGTTCTTCTGGTTCCTGTAGTTCTTCTTCCAGTCTTCGCTTTATCACTCGCCCGTAGAGCCTAGAAAACGAGCTGATTACACTAATACCGCGGTAGTTTCTACATTCCTGTCTGTTTCCTTTCTTAAATATTGTTGTAATGTAGGCCTTTTTCCAATCTGCTGGCGGATCTTCGCCTGCTAGACATTTATTAAAGATGGACGTTATAATTTCTAACAGTCTTATTGGACTAGCCTTTATTAGGTCAATTGAAATTCCACCGGGACCAGGAGCTTTTCCGCTTTTCATACCTTTTAGGGCCTCCTTGACTTCCGTGACGCTTATTTCTCTGGGTATTTCCTGTGTTGTATTGTCGGAGTTCTCATAAGTTTCTCTATTTTCGTTTAAAAATTCCTCTCTAGATTCGGTTAGAAGTGTCTTGTAGTATTTCCTCCATGTGTCAATGTTTATTAAGTTTAATCCGCTTTTGTCTTTGTTATGTGTTCTTAGGCTTTTCAGTATTTTCCATGCCTTATTTGCTCTTGTATTACCCGTGCATTTATTGATCTCTGTACAAGCCTTCTCCCACTGTCGATTTTTTGCGTTATTTACGGTTTGTTGGGCTTCCTTTCGGCACCTGCAATAAGCCTCTCTATCTGCATCTTTTTTGGACGACATCCATTTCTTATACATCTCCTTCTTTCTTGTTACTGTATCTTCGATTTCAGCCGACCACCATGGGGGTAAGTTTTTCCGATTTTCAGGTTTGTTCTTTTCTCCTAGTGCTTCTCTGGCTGCATCATGTATACATCTTTTGATGTCGTCATACATCTGAACCGTGAATGTCTCCTGTATTGTTTGTAATTTATTTGCCAAGCGTAACTGATACAGAAATTTGATAGATTCATCTTGTAAGCTGTGTAAATTATACTGCGGCACCTTTCGATATGGCTGTGTAGTGCTTTTGTCATCACTAATTACTTCTGCGCCTTTATTTGGATCTCTAAACGGAAAATATATCCTAGATTCTAGCAGGTGATGATCGGTACCACATTCCGCCCCTCTTTTGACTCTTACGTCTATCAACTTCAGTTTTGACTTTTGTTTTACAATGATGTAATCTATAATAGTCCTAAGCTGACGAGTGGGATGTGTCCACGTAAATCTGTGGTGATCTTTGTGTTGAGACCAACCATTTGTTATTTTTAATAAGTTTTGATGGCACAATTCGATCAACCTTTCACCATTGTCGTTCCTAACATCTTCGCCGTAGTGTCCAACTACCGGGTCATTGTCGCTCTTACCAATTCTACCGTTTAGATCACCCATTAAGATAACCTCTTTACGATTACCAATAGTGTCAAGTAATCTTGTCAGATCTTCATAGAACTTATCCTTAGCGCTAGAGATCGCGTCTTCATTTGGTGCATATACCCCTATTATGACAACTTCGTGTTGCAGCAATTGCATGTCCACTCTTAGGATCCTGTCGTTAACCTGATCCCATGACTTTATAAATCTTTTAAACTTTTTCTTTATAATTACGGCCACTCCGCTACTGGCTCTCTCTTCCTTGGGCACTCCGCTGTATATACATATATACCCCTGCTTCACTTCAGTACCTTGTCCTTTCCTTTTCGTCTCCGTAAGTGCCACAATGTCCATGTCGAACTTTTCCATTTCTCTCATGACTTCCTCGGCTTTTTTACTTATGCTACGAGTATTCCATGTGCCAATTTTCAATGTCCGTTTCCGTTGCTGAGTTCGTCTTCGATTTGATCGGTTCTGCATCCGAGGCAAGTTTTTGGGAAATTTAGCATTTTGTTAGTTTTTTACTAGAAATGAGGTGCTGGCCCATCCTAAACCTCCAACCTGGAGGACTGGGTTATTTGTGATCAAGGTTTTCTTCCTCTAGCCTTTGATAAAAACCAACATCCTACTACAAGGCAGCAGTTTTGCTTTCTATACCAACCCTAAAAAGCAGGGTTGCCACTTGCGCCAGCTCCGCCGTATCGAAGTTCCTCTTCTCCGCCGTCGCTGCCGGTGTGGTCTTAAACAGGCTGGCCTCACAGGTCAAGAAGCCCCTGGAATCTACGGTGGGCAGGGATGATTCACTTCCCTGAGTAGGACAATCCGAAAAGGAGTTCCTACCCGCTACCCTAATTTTACGGCTTCTTAATTTCGAAATATAAAAGGTTCTAGAAATATAAAATGGACAACACAGGGTATTACTCAAGCTTTTACTTTGAGATATTTGAGCAAGAGGAGCTACATATATCTAAGAAAATCCTTGAATTATTCATTACCAGGTGAATTGATGATCCATTATGTTAGGTATAACATATCAATAAAATGATAAAATACCATACCTAATTACCTAATTTTTTTTTAATTAATACAGGAATTTCGACATTGCAACCTTGGGCATATAAAATGGACATGCAACAGGGTTAACTGAAAACTGTTTTTCAGTTCCTAAAAATTGCAGGAATAACTATGTCAGAAATAGAAAAGTTAGTAGTTCTTCAATATGATGAGATGAAGGTTGATGAGTTGAAAGAATATGATGTCAAAAATGACCGGGTAGTCGGACCTCATTCACAACTGCAAATTGTAAATGCTCGAGGTTTAATTGGAAAATGGAAAACTCCTGTTTTTGCCGACTTTGATCAAAGGATGACTCCAGATATCCTACATAATATTATAAATGCGCTGTACCATATAGGTTTTAAAGTTGTTGCGTGTGTAAGTGATTGCAGATCAAATATTAATTACGTCTTTGCAGATGCCCCACATCTTCTCAAGTTAATTAGAAATTAGTATTTAGATTCAGAATGTGTACATAATAATTGTGTTATTAATAAGGATACATTACATCAGTTAATATCATCAAACGAAAAAGAAATTAGTAGCTGCTTTAAGCTAACAATGAATCATTTAACTGTCAAAGGCCCTAAAAAACAGAATGTTCGTATGGCAGCAGAATTACTGAGTCATACAACAGCAATAGCGTTAAGACATTACTATCCCGATAATAATGCAGCAATTGAAGTTTCCAATTTTATAGAGCTTGTTAACTTATGGTATGACATCATGAACTCGTGTACACCCGATCACGACTTAATTTTTAAATCTGCATATGGTGAAAATATTGATGCTCAAAATGACATTTTGGATCAAATGTATAATTTGATGAGCACGGTCATTTTCAAGAGAAAAAGGGCCATTCAAACATTTCAAAAAGGAATCTTATCTATCAACTCGTTAAAACATTTTTACAAAGATTTACATGAACTATATGCTTACATATTAACGCTAGAAAATCTATTTGGCCAATTGAGAACACAAGGTGGTTTAAACGATCATCCTACACCCATGCATGCTCTACAACGGTTTCGATTAATTATATTGGGAAAATCTACCAACCTACACATTAATTCAAATACCAATCGTTGTTCTGATATTTATATTGTTGGTGAAGTTATAAGAGTCTGGCGGTGAGATTTCTGCTGAAGATTTCTCAACTTCAAGCTTGTTAGATACGTTTGAAATCCTGGAAGTCAAGAAACCCCATGACGACGATCTAAGCGATTATTTATAAAAAGACGGGCTCCAATATTTAGCAGGATGGATAGCCAAAAAACTTAAAACTAGCCACCCTCATCTGGGCAATCACACTTATAGTTTACAAGAAGAACAAGTAGATAACTTGGTAGTACCTCCATGGGTAGTACATTTGTCCTATGGTGGATTAATTCAACCTTCTGATGAGTTTTTTGCCCCGATTAAAAATTTGGATGAGGAATTTAAAAATTATATGTCTTCCGGTGAGCCGGCAGTACGGCTGAGTGGTGATACATCTCTCACGGCACTTGCAAAATTTAAGCACCAGTCTGCTCGGTCACAACTTGGATGGGTGACCATCTGGAGAGCGGGCGTAGTGTTCTAGCCAGACAGGCTCCACCACCTCAAGTACCTCCGCCGAATTTTAAAAAATGCACACACCCTCAGCGGCTCGGTGCGCCCGGCAGCCCGACACTGGAAATTGTATAAGGGGTTACAGATTATGTATGTATGTATGTATGTCTTCCGGTTTAAGTAACCCAAAGAAAATTACAAAAAAACTTATTAATAAACTCAAAATTAATAATAATGTCGATATTATATTGAAAATGTTTGTTAAACAGCGGATATTTATTATAATGAAGTTTTGAAATTATAAATATAGTGAGCAGAAAAATTCTAAATTCTAGAAATATCACGCTGGAAATAAAATGAAAAAGATTATAACTTAATATTGTGCTTTCATTTTACTTTAAATACTTTAATTTTTGGATTATCTACACCACAAAATCGGTGGTCTCTTTCTATGTATGTATCTTTGTTCGCTATCTCCTTTGAAGATACTGGACCGATTAAATTGTATGATGGCTTAAAATGTTGCTAATTTTTAGACTTAGATCGTAGGCCGGTTTTTATTTTCAAAAAAAGTACAAAATATTAAAGTAAAATTAAATTATATTTAATTTAATTAAATCATATAATTTTAAATCACAAATACTCAATGTTCATCTATCAACATTTTTGTATATATAATTGGTAAGGTTGTATTTGTTTTTGATTGTGACATGTAACACGCTTAATGTAAAATTACACGTTGCTATCAGTTACAAAAATGACGAATGTTTGTTCATTACTTAAATAACTATAATTTATGAATTTATTAAAATAACTTAAAACGAACATTAACAAAACTTACTGAAAATGTAAATTTATTTAAATACACTATAACTCAGCAAACTATCTACAATATAGTAATTAATCGCTATAACAAGTGTCATCAGATTCTTTGTCGTTGACTTGTATTATTATTGGAGCAATGTCTTCTACGTCAAAACCCACTTCCCTGTCCCCCCACTTCTGTTTAATGCCCTCTGCATGTGTAACGCAATTTGACCACGTTTCAGCTGTTACTTTACTTAACGCTTTTTGACACATATTTATGGTTTTTTCTACGCCGTACCCATCTTCACCTATATGCTTATTATAATAAGTTTTGGTAATCCCCCAAACATTTTCAGTGGGGTTGAAAATGCAATGGTAGGGGGGAAGTCGGAGCACAGTATGTCCATACTGTTCAGCAAGGTGGTCTGCAACATACGTTTTTGGAGATTTGTGTCTGAAAAAAAATCATTAGTACTTTAGCACACAAAAATCACTTAATATACTCACTGTACAACCAACTGCAATAATTCCATTTTTAATACATTCCCCTCAATATTCACTGACCGATTTGCTAACCAATCAATAATAGTGTACCTTTATAATACTTTAGTAAGAGTAGAGGAAACAGCGAAAAATTTTGGATCATTTTTTCATGGCTACCGAGATTTAATGATATATTGAAAAACAAGGTTGGTAATACTGACACACGAGTTTTACCAACCTTGTTTTTCAATATATCATTAAATCTTGGTAGCCATGAAAAAATGATCCAAAATTTTTCGCTGTTTCCTCTACTCTTACTAAAGTATTATACAGGTACACTAATCAATAATATCTTGTTTTTTCCAACTAGCATTGGGCGTTTTATCGGCCAATGTGATATGATAACTTGCGTTATTCATAACAATAATTGATGGCTCCTCCAAATTTTTCAGAAGTGTTCGAACCATTTTAAAAATTTTCCTAATTTTTCCTCGTGGCAATCCGAGTTTTTTGTGCTCGATGTAAATATCAATGAGGCACCAGGAATAAATCCATCTATCTCACAGCATGAAGCACGATATATATCTTAGAAAATAGATAAATAATATTATTTAAATACGGTTATTAAACTTACGATGCTAACGTTTTTCTATCTGATTTAAATTTTTAAGGCTTTTTTATTATTATGTTGCCATGAGCTACAAACAGTGCCATTTTCGAAAATCAACGTTTCGTGTTAAGTATACAAATTGTGAAGGTTTTTTCCTGGTACAGATTTTTAATGTACTTCCTTAAAGACACCACTCTGCGAAAAGCAATGTGATCCAACCCCATGAGCCCTCTGAGAAGATCATCCTTTTACCAGTGGAATCCTACTTCTTTCAGGACCTTTTCTAACGAAGATATTCCTTCCTTGTAAACACCTCTTGCTTTAAAATTCACAATAGAGATGTCCGAGTAATATCTTGTTCTAACAAAAAAGTATTCTTATTTGTAATGTTCAGGGATCAGGGGCGCAAGAACAGGGGGGGCAAGGGGCCCGATTGCCCCCTCATAGAATATGTCGAGGGGGCAAATAGTGTAATTTGCCCCCCTGCTATATTCTATGAAGTTTTTAAAAAACTCTACATAAGGTTATCAGGTTATCACATTAATCTACACGAGATGCTAAAATTCATTGTTCTATTGTAGGAGGGGCAGAAATAAAACACGAAGAATTTGTTAAACACGTCTTTATTTTTAGGTTGAAAGCGGAGAATTCGATATAGTCCATTTTTCTTTCATATGGCAAAGCAAATGCCGACATTCCAGGGAAATCATTGACAACAAGCATTGTCACTAGGCTGCATTGTGTTGGTACATAAACTTCTGGTTATTATTGTTGTGGTAAGGTTGACATTTCATTATTTTAAATTGTGTAGCTTTGGCTATTATAAACTTAAAATGTGGTTTTATAATTTGGTCTTAACTATAGTATGATCAAATAGTATATTATGGGACAAGTGGTTGAAATAAAATTTCAACGTTGAGAGTGGTTTTTTTCAACGAGCGAAGCGAGTTGAAAAAAGTAACTCGAGACGTTGAAATTTTATCAGCCACGAGTTACATATACTATTTTTTCTACGAATTTTTACTCATTTTAACAAATTAATGCACTTTAGAAAAAATTAAACATAAAGTGACATTTCTCTTGTCATCAATTGAATGTCAAACAGTTTGAAATCCCGGTAGTCCGAGCATTTCAATCTCTAGTGGTTGAAATGCAACTTCAACCACCGGAATCAATGTCAAAATGACTGATTTCAATGTCATGAGTAGAAAAAATTATTTTCATTTATGAAATAGTTCCTAATGTATGAATGCAACTATAAGGGCCGGTTGCAGAAAGCAATGTTAAGTCTGGTGTTAGCTAACATCGCGTCAAAGTGAACAAAATCGCATCAAATATTGTTTACTAATGTATTAGTTACCATAAGCATTTGAGAATTGATTCGTTTTTGTTCACTTTGACGCGATGTTAGCTAACACCAGACTTAACATTGCTTTCTGCAACCGGCCCTAGGTCATTTAAAAATCAAATGTCAAGTTTGACATTTAAGTGTAAACGTAGTTACATTCATGGTGTATACAAGGTGAAACGCTCCCGGGATGGGCAGTCGTTCAGAAAATAGAGGGGAGATGTCAACCAATCCCTGATGGTCCTGCTCAGGAAATCCATCACGGCCGCGATCATGGTGTAACCATGGTTGCGATCGTATATGTTGCTGGCACTGTCAGTCGATGTCAAATTCGGGGTTAGCAGGTTACATTTTGCGTCAATCTGACACCAACTGACGCAAAACCTAACCTCAAATTTGACATCGACAGCGTCTTCAACAATACACTTCAGTATAGTATTCCACCAGAAATTGGAAAGCTATTTAAAATCAGGCCAGCATTGAAAACAGTAAGTCACTTCGTAATTTAATTCATAAAATTACTGTTTGGTTGTCATTCAGTGACACTTCCATAATAACCTTCAAATTTGACAGATGCATTGGGAAGTTTGGAAGATATATACGTTTTTTTAAATTTTCTATGCTACTATACGGTTTTAAAAGCTCAACTAGTACCTACTTAAATCATGCACAATGTTACAATGCCTTAACAAAACAGTTACATGTACAATTTGCAGATAAACTGTCATTACTTGAAAGCTGATTGACATTAGAATATTATTTACTGATTGTATGAAACCAACTTAGACATGACTTACACTTTTCATTGTGTACTAGATTTTAAATAGCTTTCCAATTTTTGTTTGGAATACTATACTACCAATCGTGCCATTTGTCGGACCATGTCCTATTGGTTGAATTTGAGGTCCGCCCACATTCTACGGAACGTTACACCTTGTATTCTTTACACCATGGTTACATTCATAAATCATGACCTATTCCATAGCCATACTAGATTAAATTAATTTTTTATTATACTTCAACTAGATAGGCATTGCACTAAGGACAATTTCAGTTTATAATAGCCAGAACTACAATTTATAAATAATTACGGTGTCAACCAGTCAAAATGAAACCTAACCTCATTAGCAAAATAACCAGAAGTTTATGTACCAACACAATGCAATCTAATGACAATGCTTGTTATCAATGGTTTCTCTAGATTGCATTTCCATATGAAAAAATCAAGTGTGATCACCACACGACTTCCTATTACTGCTTGTAAAGTTTTCAAAAATTATACTAACAAAAAACTGATTTTACAAAAGTTATAAATAATTACGCAATATATAACAGCTTTGAACATTTCTTTCCCATTCATTTGATAGAAAGTTTTGTAAAACGTTCATTTTGCCATTTTTCGAAAAACTGCATGTCTTATAAACTTTTTAAACAAAAGTTGAATATAATTTCTCAATCTATCATCTTGTTCTATGAAATTTAAATTTATCAAACAATTATAACATCCGGGAAAGCAGAAATACATAAGAGTAAAGTACCGTTTGTGGTTACCAGATTTTAACCAAAAATGATTGGGATCTCCAAATCTATATTAAAAACAAATTTTGAGGCCGATCAATTAAACAATCTGGGTTGTATAGACTATAGAGGATACAGACATACTAACAGACTCACAAATTGTCATGATCATAAACTAACAAACATATATCACTTTCAAAATCACTTTTTCTGTACGAGAAGACACAAATACGGAAATTTCCGCAAAAATTTCGTGATTACTATGAAAAATCTAGATTACTAAATTTTACGAAGTAAAAAAAGTAACAATGAAGTATACTCTTAAGGTATTTTGTATATCTTTATGATCATTCAATACGTGACTAAAAAGCTTTTTGGCTTAATTTTAATTATTTTTTTTTATAATATTAAAGTATGAAATTAATTGATCAAAATTTACATTTTAAATAAATAACTGTTATATATGTATAATTTCAATTAATATTTTACTGGCATTCATTTCGAAGCAAGCAAGAAGTCTGAAATATTAGTTAAAACTGCAAGGTTACATTCAAATATTTGCAATTTATCAGTAAGTGCGCAGAAGGCTTAAAACTGGACATGCATTCGTTCTATTATTGCAGGGTAGTATTAAGTGAAATTTGAAAATTGTTACTATAAGGCGATAATAAAAAGTCGTAATGATTAAACTTATGTTCTACAAAAGTTAATACACCATAAGTAAAGTACATTTTTTTTCTATAATAATTTTCAAGGTCAACTTTCTAGGGGATAAGTTGCATTCCTGCAGGGTCCCTAGTTTTAATAATGTTGGTACATAGATTTTTAGTTCTTTTCTTCCACTAAAAAAAATTATTATCATTTTGACAGATACGTCATAATTTAATATCGCTTGCTTCATTTTTGCATTTAAAATATTTCTTGGTTTTCTTTTTTTATCTGATTTTATTGATGATGCTGATGATTCCATGTTGAAAAAAGAAATTTGTCAAGAGTTCAAATTAAGAAACTTTGACATTCAAAATTGACACATAACCATAATTTTGAAAAAGTTCTACCAACACGAGGTATAAAAATTTTCTAGCGTTTTAATCACATATCTACCAACATTGTAACACTTTGACAGTTATTATAGAAAAAAAAACGTACCTTACACATATTTAAGGGAATTTTATTGTAGTTCGCTAACCTATTTTTTAAACTTTTCAGATTTGTAATTTTCTAATTAACCATGTCAGCATAATGCTCTTATTATCATAAACTGATGAAGCCAATTTAATTGTGCGAAACGTTTTTGCTTATATATTAAACTATTTACGACTTAATGATTTTTATTTAATATAATATTAATCATGCAAATTTTAACACTAAATTGACTTAATTAATCTCCTATTACAATTTTTTAAAATTACTTTTTATTAATTGTAGAGTTTTCAGTTAATACTCGTACGTATAATATTTTTTCCTGATTTGAATAAAATGACATTTATTTTGATAATAATGTTGGACATTGACAGACGGCCGTTTAACTTTACTCTATGGACTAAAGTGACACTTTATGGACGCTAAATAATACTATAATAAAGTGTTTATGGAACAGTCGAATATAAAGCTTAGTTATGTTAAAACACTCAAAAAAATTTTTGCTCCCCCATAATTATAGTAGTTCCCTCGCCGCTGTCAGGGATCGAGAGTAAATGATATTCACTTACTGTTTTGGTACATTTCATAAACCACATTTCTTATGGCTACTTGATCGAAATCGTCAATGTCCACTACGGGCATATATGTATTACTTACTACCATGAGATAAAAAAAATGATTCTGAGCAGGCCTTGATTTATGCGTTTGGCAGTACTGAAGTGACTGACGTAAATTAACCTGCAAATCTCGAATTTGACGTAGACTAACAATACACTTCACTACTGCCAAACGTATAAGTAACACATATCAAGGCCTGCTCAGAATCATTTTTTTTATCTCATGTATATTGCTATTATAGTAGAGCCTGGGAACGGCCGAAAGAATTACGGCGCCGACATAGTCTCACTCTGAGTATTACGCGTCTCGTGCGCATGGCTGAGAATTCGAACTCCGCCTTTAGAAGCGAATTTTAAACTTGACCACTTCCACACCGCGCGGACACGCCGACGCGCTTGCGCACAGCTCACCATATACATCGAAGAGTTGGTTGTCTGTCTCACGTACTTCGTGACCTCCCCACTCATAGCCGCTAGCAATATAGTAGTTATTAAATATATGACTACGGGCTTCGTCCTCTGCTTTTTCCGCTTCACGCTTTGATATGTTCATTTGGTTTTACCGTCTGTGAAACCGAACTAACGGTTGGTATACATACTTTCACGGCATTTGCAACTCTCTATAATAAATACAACACTATAATGTAATAACACAATAATTATACATTTAATCCAAAATGTAGCTAACCTCTTGTACAGCAGCTAAAGCAATCAAGGGCCCTTCATTGTCGCGTTCTTGCTCAAAATTGCTTATTAGGGAGGCTATAAGCTGTTTTGACTGCTTACATAAAGCTTTCGGCATTATTTCCTCTATGTAACACACGTAAACGCAATAAATAAGTTTTAAATAACTACGAAAAAGCGCAACTTATAACAATCCACGTACAATCTCAATAAGTTAGGTTAGAAATACTATGTAAGCAAAATACGATGTCACACCAATCTAAGAGCGGAAAATTTGACAATAAAATTCAATTTGTTCGTTATAAATCGATAAAACTCCAAAATATTAGCAGATTCATTAAATAAATGTTTTTTTTTAAAAGTTGCTACAAAAATAATTCTTTTCGACGAATTATTTATAAAAACTAAATCTTATTTTTATTTATTTGAGGTTAGTGTTGAATGGACCCTACAAAAGTGTCTTGATGACGTGCATAAACTGGCTTGGTGTCTCTACAGTTTTTTTATGATGTCACGAGAGAGACCCCCCCCCCCTCCCTATCGTTTAAAATTTTCGAATGTTGAGGCAACCTCCTAAACACGCTTTCAGTTTTACCAACCTTGAGGCCAACGTACTTTGGCGCCATCTGTTGTGATTTTGATAAATTATCTGTCACGTAGGCACAACCTCCTGGATTAATATTAATCCAGGAGGCCGTGGACGTATGCTTTTAAAATAAAAAAAGACAAACTTGTAATACGCATATATTTAATATCTACTATACTGCTACCGGCTATGAGTGGAGAGGTCACCACGTAAGTGAGACAGACAACCAACTCTTCCATGTATTTGGTCAGCTGCGCGCAATTGTCGTCCGCGCGGTGGAGAAGTGAACCTCACGGTCAAGTTTAAAATTCGCTTCTAAAGGCGAAGTTCGAATTCTCACGCATACGCACGAGACGCGTAATACTCAGAGTGAGACTATGTCGGCGCCGTGATGTTTTCGCCCGTTCCCAGACCCTACTAGCAATATAGAAGTAAAAATGTATGGCTGAAAGTGTCTAAAAGCTTGCGGTAAACTACTTTGCAACACACTTTTACATTTTGCAGCACACATACGGAAAGCAAGCATACTGTGTAAAACCACTTTTCTTGAATTGTTCTTGTTCAATTATTGTCCACGGCAATGGTGATTGACAATCCAGCAGAATTTTCGTGGTTTGGTCGTCTAGTCAGAAATGAGGGTACAAATGCACTCTCCGGAATGGCATCAGGGTTCAATGGAAAGATTTCAGTGCTTGAAACCCACTTGTAATATTGAAAACACTCATACACCTCTCCCACACTGGTGTGAAGACCTGACAGAATCTATTTTTGGTTAATCGGTGATCTGGAATCTTCTCCCAGTAATGCAGTAACTGCTCATCCCAATGATGTTTATATGATCTAAATACGGCCTTATCTAACGGTTGTAATGCATGGATCGTGTTACTTGGGAAATACAGAATCACAATATCATGTTCTTTCGCTTTTTCCACAATGGGAATATCGAGGTTGCAAGCACTCTCTAATATTAGCAAAATGTGTCCTTGCCGCTTGTATTTAGCTAGATGTTCCAGCCATCTAACAAAGTATGTTGTGGTCATGCTTCCCTTTGGAGTCATGGCAACAATGAAGCCTGCAGGCAGATTGTCTTGAAGTTTGCTTTCATCCGGACTCCTTGAAATAATGTCATTGGAGGAATGGAGTTACCCAACGCATTAACACAAGCCACCATTGTCACGTTTTCCGCATGTTCGTGTGCGATGAGAAGAACTCTTCTAGCCCCTTTTTGTGCCAAAACAGATTGTTGACGGTACAACGTTAGGCTGTAAACCTTTTCATTCATGTTATAAATTCGTTCTGGGGAAAGTTTCAGATCGTGTTCGTCAGGAAGTTTCCGTAATTTTATAAAATAATATACACTACTCAAAAGAAAAAAGTAGTCACGTATTCAAAGTGGCGTAAATTTAATGCCAGTTTAGGAATTTCGTTGAAACTTGGGATATGTGAACACTTGTCCTTTATCTTTAATAATTTCCACATGGAAATATCATCAAGTGTGCTTATGTCAAATAAGTTAGATAAATTAAGTAACAAAAAAAAGTAGGGTGGACATTATTATTACATACATACATGCTAGTGTACTTGCTAAAACTGCTTCTTAACATTATGGATGGACACATTCAAGATGTATTACAAATAAGAAGGCAACTAACGCCAATACAGGTTATGCGAGCGGTAACTTTGCTACAAGAGCGATCTCAGCGGTACGTGGCTCAACAATTAGGAATTGTACAGGGAACTGTGTGGAAGCTCTGGAGACGTTACAGGGAGACCGGGCTTGTTACTAGACGTCCTGGTAGTGGTCGAAACCGAAAAACTACTGTAGGTGAGGACCGTTTTCTTCGTTTGCAAGCCCTACGCAGTCGTACAGCTACAGCACGAGACCTTCAAGCAGGCGTTCGACAAGCTACTAGGTGCATAGTTAGTGACCAAACTGTTAGAAATAGACTGCATGGAGTTAATCTAAAGTCTAGAAGACCCGTTAAAGTACCCAAATTGTCCATAAATCATCGTAGAATGTGAGTACAATTCGACCGAGAACACCTAAACTTTCAACTGAGGCACTGGCGACGTGTCATGTTTACAGATGAGTCCAGGTTCCTTCTATCAGGTAATGATGGACGTTTATGTGTATGGAGATGACCAGGAGAACGTTACCTTCCCAGTACAATGCATGAAACTGTTCCTTTTACTGGAGGATCGATAATGGTATGGGGCCATCACATTAGATACCCGTACTGAGCTTGTCATTGTTCGAAATGGTGCTATGAATGAACAACGATACATAAATGAAATCCTGCATGTCCGTAAGCCCAAAATATTGGTCGGGAATTCGTGTACATGAATGATAATGCTAGGCCACACGTCGCAAACATAGTGATTAATTATCTTCAAGATCAAGACATTCAAACAATTAATCGGCCAGCATGTAGTGCGGATATGAATCCCATAGAGCACATGTGGGATATGCTGGGAAGAGCTGTTCACACTCGTCCAAACCCCTCACAAACCCTTGATCAGTTGGAACACGCTCTGATAGAAAAATGGCAGCGTATCCCACAGGACGTGATTCGTAGGCTAATTCGAAGCATGCCTAGACGCTGTCAAGCAGTAATTCGAGCAAGAGGAGGCAATACTTCCTATTGAATTTATTGTCATCATAATTAATGAAGTAAAACTGACTCATAAATTTCCTAGATTACTTTAGTTTTTGTTACTGATAAGCTCGAAGCTATACAAAGATTACAAATTTAATTAAATTTTTTGAAACATGTAGCATTATCCAAATAAACAATTGATCTACATATATACCAAGTTTCAAAAAGATTCCTACTCGCAATAAATTTACGCCACTTTGAATACGTGACTACTTTTTTCTTTTGAGTAGTGTATATATATATATAACAAAGTCCTTTTCACAGCTCGGTGGTTACTACACAAGGCGAAGAATTTGACTGGGAAAGGGGTTATAGTCAACACCAATCTCAGTACTTGGGCAACGATTACAAGAGCTATTAATGGTTTGTTGAAATAAAACCACTTGATGCTAAGGTCGACAAGTTTCGAAATATATTTATTCCATTCTCAAGACCTACGGAGAGGTTACAGATAAGAAGCGATGTTTGTACAATGTAATTAGTTAAGATCTTACCTAACAACTTGCGGCACACAACCGAAAAGGCACATGTAGTTCACAAAACATGTGACTAGATTTCAAATTTTAAATTTACAAAAGCAGTACAGCGAATGCAGCATATCACACAACAAAAAGTAATGCTAGATTTTCCTGTCACCAGGTTACATGTTAAAAACCCACAAATACATTTAAAATTAATTAATTACTACAATTTTTATTAGTTTTAAGCCATAATGGCCGTCAATTTGATAAAATTGTTCAAAACCGATAAGGAATGCAAAGAAGTTATAAACTTTGCAGCTGACAGTCGTGGTTCGCGCATGCGCCTTACGATCGGCGTCGGTAGTATACCAGGGACGTTCAAAATGGAAAGGTACTGTTCGCTGGCACAAGTAAGGAAATTTATGAAATTTAATTAAAGGGTAAATTATTTATTTATGGGAAAGAAAGATATATTATAAGGAGAGTGAAACAGGTTAGGTTGAAAATTATTGACCCTCGATTCTAACCAGGTTGGGGAAAATCTAAAGAAAAATCGTTATTGGACATTGCTAACAGGAGGTGATATGAAACACTAAGGTTGTCAAAGTCTGTTTTTGAATAAGGGTGTTGTTACTGCCAAAAATGTGGCACATTTCAATAAATAAACGATGGTTACTATTAGATTCTGTTGTAATGATTTTGGTATTATCAAAATCCATCTCATGACCCGTACTGTTGACGTGACTAGCTAAAGCACAGGCCTTAGGTTTTACACGGGAATCGCTTTTGTGTTGGGTAATCCTAGCTTTCAACCTCTGTGAAGTTTGCCCAATATAGGTGGACTGGCAACCATTACAATTTATCTGATAGATGACATTTGGGGTTAACATAATTGGAGTTTTATCTTTCAATTTGGAGAAGAAACAATCTTTTATAATATGGTGGTGTTTATCTGCTATTATTATGTGATTAAATTTGTGGAAAACCCTTTTTATTATGTGGGATAGCCCTTTGATGTAAATTAGACTTTTGTACATAGGGGGTTTGTCGTCCCCGTTTACAGACCTAACAAGAGAGTGGCCCTGTTTCCTCGTATTGGAGAATAAAATGGAATTTAATAGTGAGATTGGATAATTATTTAATTTAAGAATGTTAATTAATTTATTAAGATTGGTCTTATGGAAATCTGGGTGTGAGATCGTAAGGATTCTGTGTTTAAGACCTCTTACGACATTAAGTTTGTGTCGAATGTTATGTATAGATTGAAAATTCAAATGCCGACCAGAACTGGTGGGTTTGACGTACCAATCCAGTTTGATTTCGTTAGATGCAGTTCTGATGACCAAAGTATCCAAGAAAGGAACCGACCTATCCTTCTCTCGCTCCACTGTGAATTGAATATGTTTATTGAAGCTATTAAAGACACTCAACACATTGTCGACCTCGCCACCCGGTACTGCGCACACTATGTCATCAACGTACTGGTAAAGAAAGGGAAATTGGAAAGCCAATTTAGGGGTACATTCTTTTATTATGGTATTAACAATGATTTCAGCAAGAATTGGTGAAAGGGTTGAACCATTGGAGAACCAAAAATTTGTTTGTAAAAAATATTATTAAATGAGAAATATGTCGAATCAAAATGAATTTGAGTAAATTGATAAATTGTGGTTTTGGTATGCTGGTAAATGGATCTATCAGATTCCAATTGTTTTCAACCACCTGTATCACTAAATCCAAAGGAATATTAGTGAAGAGTGAGACCACATCTAGTGAAATGATTTCAAAATTAGGAGGTAAAAGAAAATTATTAATCTTTTCGCTGAAAGCGAAACTATCTTTAATTCGGTAGCTATTGTACTCTAGGAAAGCTTTCCCTAGTATTTCTGCTAGATATTTAGAAATGTTTTTATCAGGAGATTGTGTTGATGACACAATGGGACGGCAGGGTATGTCAGGTTTATGAATTTTGGGAAGGCCGTACAATTTAGGGGAGACTGAATTATGACAAATTAAACGTCTGTAAGACGGAGTATCTATGTAATTATTATTATGTAATTCTTTAATTAATTTATTGTGTTTTGTTTCAATTGACAAAGTGGGTCTTTATTAAGGGGTTTGTAAACCTGGGTGTCTTGTAAAAGGACCTGCATTTTACTAATGTAGTCAGTCCGTTGCATGGCTACAGTAACATTTCCCTTGTCTGAAGGTAAAATCAATACATCTGGGTTTTCTTTTAAGAATTTATTGCAATCCCTTTCTAATGATGATAAGGGGTTATTGGTGTTATTTTTATTTTTAGGAAGTCTGTAAGGTGAAAAGCTACTAAAGAGCGAAATTATTTCTTTCCTTGTTGTCTAGAGTACTGATAATATCTTCGATTTGGGAAAGATATTTATAAAGGGTTGATTTGTTATTTAAGCGAACAGGCAAACCAAATTTCGGTCCAAGTGAAAGGAACCTTTTAATATTTTCAGGGAAAATAACATTAGTGAGGTTTTTGAACCACTTATCAGGTGTAATATTATTACTACTGGCTACAATAGGCGTCAACAGGTTATTTAATTTATTAACGTTATTAATTTTTATTTTATTAAGTTGAAATTGAGTATGATTTAATTTGTTTTATATTAAAGGACTTGAAAATTTCTCTAGGTAATAATTGCTTACTCTTCTCCATGGAGATATGTAAGTTTTTATGTAACATTCTAATAGTGTCATTAATATCGTTAATTTCAATTTTTAATATATTGTGCAGTAACCTTTTTTCATTGTTCTCCACTTGTTTGAGAGTCCTGTTGTTCTGATTGTTGCTGAAGAGGTTTTCTGACGCTTTGATGTAGCCTCGTAAATGCACTGGTGTCACTTGGTGTTGAAGGCATTTTCTTAAGAAAATCCTCCTGTTGCGTGCGGCTGCCAGCTTCCTGCTGGTGTTCTGCCACATTTTCATGTGGGTGACTGCTTCATGTCCATACTCCCTGTTGATCATTTGGTAGAAATGCATCCTATTCCTATAACAAAGTCCTTTTCACAGCTCGGTGGTTACTACACAAGGCGAAGAATTTGACTGGGAAAGGGGTTATAGTCAACACCAATCTCAGTACTTGGGCAACGATTACAAGAGCTATTAATGGTTTGTTGAAATTAAAACCACTTGATGCTAAGGTCGACAAGTTTCGAAATATATTTATTCCATTCTCAAGACCTACGGAGAGGTTACAGATAAGAAGCGATGTTTGTACAATGTAATTAGTTAAGATCTTACCTAACAACTTGCGGCACACAACCGAAAAGGCACATGTAGTTCACAAAACATGTGACTAGATTTCAAATTTTAAATTTACAAAAGCAGTACAGCGAATGCAGCATATCACACAACAAAAAGTAATGCTAGATTTTCCTGTCACCAGGTTACATGTTAAAAATCCACAAATACATTTAAAATTAATTAATTACTACAATTTTTATTAGTTTTAAGCCATAATGGCCGTCAATTTGATAAAATTGTTCAAAACCGATAAGGAATGCAAAGAAGTTATAAACTTTGCAGCTGACAGTCGTGGTTCGCGCATGCGCCTTACGATCGGCGTCGGTAGTATACCAGGGACGTTCAAAATGGAAAGGTACTGTTCGCTGGCACAAGTAAGGAAATTTATGAAATTTAATTAAAGGGTAAATTATTTATTTATGGGAAAGAAAGATATATTATAAGGAGAGTGAAACAGGTTAGGTTGAAAATTATTGACCCTCGATTCTAACCAGGTTGGGGAAAATCTAAAGAAAAATCGTTATTGGACATTGCTAACAGGAGGTGATATGAAACACTAAGGTTGTCAAAGTCTGTTTTTGAATTAAGGGTGTTGTTACTGCCAAAAATGTGGCACATTTCAATAAATAAACGATGGTTACTATTAGATTCTGTTGTAATGATTTTGGTATTATCAAAATCCATCTCATGACCCGTACTGTTGACGTGACTAGCTAAAGCACAGGCCTTAGGTTTTTACACGGGAATCGCTTTTGTGTTGGGTAATCCTAGCTTTCAACCTCTGTGAAGTTTGCCCAATATAGGTGGACTGCAACCATTACAATTTATCTGATAGATGACATTTGGGGTTAACATAATTGGAGTTTTATCTTTCAATTTGGAGAAACAATCTTTTATAATATGGTGGTGTTTATCTGCTATTATTATGTGATTAAATTTGTGGAAAACAGACTTTGACAACCTTAGTGTTTCATATCACCTCCTGTTAGCAATGTCCAATAACGATTTTTCTTTAGATTTTCCCCAACCTGGTTAGAATCGAGGGTCAATAATTTTCAACCTAACCTGTTTCACTCTCCTTATAATATATCTTTCTTTCCCATAAATAAATAATTTACCCTTTAATTAAATTTCATAAATTTCCTTACTTGTGCCAGCGAACAGTACCTTTCCATTTTGAACGTCCCTGGTATACTACCGACGCCGATCGTAAGGCGCATGCGCGAACCACGACTGTCAGCTGCAAAGTTTATAACTTCTTTGCATTCCTTATCGGTTTTGAACAATTTTATCAAATTGACGGCCATGTTGGCCAAATAGCTAATAAAATTATTGTAAATCAAATTTTAAATGTGCTAGTAATTTTTAATGTGTAATTGACTAGATGTATGACTAAGTGTATTTATATCATGTGCAGCCCAGGTCTGTAATCTTGGTGGCCTACTGCCCCTGTTTATGAATTTGTTCAAATTTGAATATCTACACATGCTTTTAATAAAACATGTGTTTTGGTCCACAAGGTGTTAGCTTTTGATAAAGTTTTGAATAAAAACGAAACGTCAGGCGAAACATACAAGTGGTTTTAATTCAATCTAACCATTAAAGCTTGGTACCTGTGCGTAGCACTGAGATTGGAGTTTTTCCAAACCCTATCCCAGTCAAACATTTTACTGTGTATGTAACCACACAAGCTGTGAGAGGGACTATCTTTATATATATATATATATATTGATGCCTGTTAAGTTGTCACTTCCATTATCTAAACAGGGCGACCTAGCTTCCACATGAAGGAGGCGTGCTAGAAGCAATTTGAAACTATATATAGGTAGAGGGGAAGATGCATTATCCGATTGTCTTTAGAGGGGAAGCAATTTTTGAAATTTTTAGTTTCATATATACCGTGACCATGTCAGCCACGTAGCCACTTCTATGATGACGGAGTATATATAGATACCAAAGCATTGTAGTCACTTCCAACAGTGTTGCCTAGTTAAGTGCTCGTTTAAAGTATCACCTTTCAATAGCTTGTCAGCTAGACGATGTGCGGCGGCAGAAGCTGTGTGACTTAATTATTATAATGTCAATATAATATTTATTGTTGCAATAAATTGCAAAATGGGAGGGTTTTTTCATTGTTTCTAATAAGGAAGCAAAAGCAAAGAACGTCATTTCGACAGTAATAAAAACAGTTAAGCAGTCGACATTTCAATACAAAATTGCAAACATTGGTTTTTTACTTCCTTTTACAATAAAGGAAGTATTGGATTCACCCCAAAAATTCGAAATTGAGTTTTCAACGGATCTTCACGTTTTAGTCCCCTGGTCCCAAAAAACATTTTTTTTTCATTGGTCTGTCTGTGTGTTTGTCTATCTGTATGTCTGGGTGTCTGTGATCAGAATATCTCAAAAACGGAAAGAGCTATGGCGTTGAAACTTCATATAAAAGTTTTGTGTACTATGTAGATGCGACAGCAAGCTTTTGAAAAAAATCGCATAACCGGAAGTAGGTGTTTACTCTTGTAATTTTTTAGTTTTTTTCGATTTTTTCATAAACGGCTCTAACGATTTTTTTTAAACTTTACATTTTTATTAAATTTTTAATGTGTATTGATGTGAGATAGGTGATTTTCCAGTTGAATACTTCTAAAATGGGTTTCTTTTGTTTTATTTCTATTTTTTTTTCATTAACTCCTATTTTAAATAGAACACCCAGTATATTATTACATTTTTGAATTGAGCTTAAAATTCTCGAAAAAATTTGTCTCTTAAACTAACATTTTATTTTGTACCGTTTTTGTAAAATTTGTAAGTTTTGAAAATTTTTGTCAAATGCTTAAAAATTTAAAATCAAATTTTTTGCTAATTATAAGATCACTGTAAAAGGAAGTTGTGTGCGTGTATCACACCAGATTTTTTGTTAGTAGTTTATTATTAATTAATTGATTATTAATTTTCTATTTCCAAAACCGTTCACCTAACATGATTTTACGTCTTCAAAGTTCAGAATGGTGGTGTTGTAATACAACCAAGTTAGAGATGTTTGCTTATTTTTGATCCGAGCTTTTCAAAGACCGATCCCTGATGCCCGTTTTCCGATTTTTACCGACAAAACGTTGCTTTCTTGCGAAAAAATTCTCCCGAAACTGCATATTTTCTGGTCGGTCGTAAAAAGTATTATTTTTAATTCACTGAATTCATTATCAGCTTCATGGAAATCTGAAACTGGTTAACTTAATTTTTATTTTAAAATGATAACTTTACGATAGTACCGTTCTTTTGTTCATTGAAAGACAAACCTAAAAAATGGCGATAAATTTTCTGGTTTTAAAAAACATGTAATTTTTGACATACAGTGACTTTGTTCGGTATTTATATTCTCAATAATGGTAAAATCTAAAATACATAGATTAAATTCAAAAGTTACTAAAACTAGACACAATTAAACAATTATACCATGATTTCGAAGGCTATCACGGCCATTGTCATTAAGTAACAAACGACTTCCGGGATTGGACCGTGTCATTATTGAGGTCGAAGAACTCAACGATTCGCTAACTTTGGCAAGGGGCTTCATCATGACCCAATGCAAAAGAGCACGGTAACTCAACGTGTAAACCACGCCAGAGGTGAAACTCTTTTAACGATCGGAAGAAGAAAAGTGAGAATTTATAGACAAGTGCCGTCGCGGTTCAGTGGCGGTGAGCGGGGTTTAGGAGTTAGCACTTTCCACATAGAAGGAAAAGGAAGCTTCGTCTCGATTGAGATTGTTAGGATGTTTGTACGAGGACTGCTGCAATAATTTCGGGAAAGTACGAGAAAACCACAAAAGAATTCAACGAAATATGTTTATTGCTTTTCAAAATATTGTCCCTTGCAATTAATAAATTTTTGCATGCGTTCAAACCAATTCTCAAAACGTTTTTTTCTATTCTGAACGAGGTATAGCTAAAACATTTATATGCTTTGACTGCTTCTTGGGATGACATAAACCGCTGACCACGCACTTTATTTTTCACCAGAGGAAATAGGAGAAAGTCATTCGGTGATAAATCCGGACTATAAGGACAGTGGGACATTAATTCAATGTTTTGACGCTTCAAAAAATCGATTGTCTGAGCTGCCGTCTGGGAGCTCGCATTATCGTGATGCAAAATGATATGCTTGCTCGCATTGTTTCTCCTCACTTCAGCTATGACTTCCAGTAAGCAAATGGTAGTATAACACTCAGCATTGACCGTTCTTCTATCTTCTAAGGCCACAGTTGAGACATGTCCAGTAAAGCCAAAAAATGAGACCATCGATTTTTTCGAATCACTTCGAGATCGAACAACCTTTGTTGGTTTTGGTTCACTTTGGAACACCCATACATACGATTGACATGTAGTTTTAGGTTCATATGAGTAAATCCAGGTGTCACCGCCTGTGATGATGTCGTAAACCAGATTTGATGATCCTGCACTGACTTTTTTGAGCATGTCTTTGCACCATTTTACGCAGTTTTGTTTTTAAATATCAGTTAAATTGTGAGGGATCCACCTAGAAGCAAGTTTCTTGACACCCAAGTGTTCATGCTTGTGAACTGGAAAGTATAAAGAAATTAAAGGATGGCTCACGCCTCGTTTGTGTTTTGACCCTCCAATCTGTGCCGTCACTACCGGCTTCCTGGAATTTTCCTCCGTAATGGCGGCGCCTACGCAATATTGTATAAATTTGTTTCATGTCGATGCCAAGGAACGACTCAATGTCTTGATATGTCACATGGCGGTCAATCATTACCATTCTGCGAACAGCATCGACGTTTTTTGGAACAACAGCAGTTCGTGGCCGACCTTCACGAGACTCATCGCCGAGACTGCTACGTCCAAATTTAAATTCTTGATACCACCGATAAATTGTTGTTTTGGACGGTGCTTCATCACCAAAAGCTGCAACAAGTCTTTCCGCGCACTGTTGTTGAGTTAAATTGCTTCGAAAATCATAAAAAATCATTGCACGAAACTGTTCTCGACTTAAATCCATTTTTCGCAATCGCTTCGACTTTGAAGAGCTGTCAATCTAAAACAAATTTAACATTTTTGTGTTCTATCAACGCATACTACCCTACATAATTACATTTTTTTTGAAAATGACTCAGCCATCTTACTAAAACTACTAGAAGTACGTCATTCCCAAAATTATTGCAGCAACCCTCGTAAATCACAATGATTTCGCAAATCTTTCTGCTAAAGAAGAGTGGGGATTTGCAGGTTCTTAAACCATCTCAATAGTCAACATCCAGACCGTTTTACCATTTACCATGGAGATAGAAGGTAACGGCTCCCTTCCTTTCTTAGATGCACAGATTTCTCGGGAACCCAGTGGTAGACTTGGTCATTCTGTATATCGCAAACCCACTCACACTGATCGCTATCTACATGCTGATTCCCACCATCATCCTACACAAAAACTTTCCGTTATCAATTCGCTTGTACACTGGGCTATTTCCATATCTCAACCCGATAATGTCCACGCTGAGTTAAATCACATTCGGAAAACTCTTAGAAACAACGGTTAGTGTGATAGGGATATACAGCTTGCCATCAATCGCCATCTTCATCCACGGCCACCCAAACCTCAAAAAACCGATCCTCTTACAGTAATAGCCTTTCTTCCCTATATCTACCAAGTCACGGATCGTGTAGGAAAGTTTCTTCGAAAACAAATCATCAAAACAGTATTCAAACCCCTGAGCAAAATCTCACAGGTTCTTCCTTCACATAAAGACGAATTAAACACTATGGGCCGGTTGCAGAAAGCAATGTTAAGTCTGGTGTTAGCTAACGCGACGTCAAAGTTAACAAAAACGAATCAAATCTCAAATGCTTATGGTAACTAATACATTAGTAAACAAAATTTGATGCGATTTTGTTCACTTTGACGCGATGTTAGCTAACACCAGACTTAACATTGCTTTCTGCAACCGGCCCTATGTCATCTAAAGATGTTTATAGTGTCCCTTGCTCTTGTAATGCTGTATACATTGGTGAAACAGGACGTTCAGCAACAGGACGTTCAGTGAAAACTCGCATCTCAAGTTGGATTTCGTTTCATCATCAGCCATCTCCAGACACCAACGCGATACTGGCCATAAAATCCTTTTTGATTAAACTTCCATTATCTGCAAATCCCCATTCTTTTTTAGCAGAAAGATTCGCGAAGCTATTGAGATTTACAAACACCTTAACAATCTCAATCGGGATGAAGGCTTTCCCCTTCCTTCTATGTGGTAAGTGTTAATTCCTAAGCCCCGCCCGCCGTCAACGAACCGCGACGACACTTGCCTATAAATTTTCGCCTTTCTCCTTCCAATCGTTAGAAGAGTTTCGCTTCTGGCGTGGTTTATAAGTTCCGTTGCCGTGCTCTTCTATCCCTTCCCTTGCAAAAGAGTTTCGCCTTGGGCGTGGTTTACACGTTAAGCTACCATGCTCTTTTGCATTTTCTCCTGGTGAAGCCCCTTACGAAAGTGGGCGAAACGTTGAGTTCTTCGATCTCAATAATGACACGGTTCAATCCCGGAAGTCGTTTGTTACTTAATTATACCATTTTGTTCTGTGTTTACCGTAATAATTGGTTCTTGTTACCAGAATTATTTCCAAATTGCTTCTTGCGTTTCAATTTTAATTTAAATGCGTTTCAAATCTATCTTCTTCATCGTACACTAAATTGGGATTAAAATTTATTTCTTCTAAAGACTTTCTCTTGTACTCCTATTGTTACCGTTCTTTTCACAATCATTAGAAGTTTAGAATGTTGGCGGGTTTAATAATATCAACAGGTAACCTGAAAATATAAGGTATTAGATGCGCATAACTGCATCAACATTATTATATAGAAAAACATATATTTTAAGTAAATACTTTTTGTAAACTAAATTGTTTTCGCTTACTGCGTAACACTCTTAGTGGCCCTTTTGGGTGTGACCCATGAAGTTCGCAAATTGTTTTGATTCATTTGATCTAAGATTTAGAATTTGAGTTATTGAAGCTATTTGTTTCCTGAATTTGTATCCTGAATTTGTTCCTGGAAATTGCTTCTGAATTTTCTAATTTAACTTTTTTCGATAATTCACACATTTCTACATCACCTATACCCCATTTGATGGTACTGTCGGGAATAGCAAATATTTATTATTTTTTCTTGTCTACAATGTACTCGTCCCGGTGTTTCTAGCAATACATTAATAAATTTATCAAGCTCTTCAGGTATTAAAATGAACACAGCCTTAGATCCTTTGACTACAGCTCAATGCTAGAATAAATTAACACACATTCCAAGCTTACCTGGGTTTAGTACCATTTGCACCAACATTCTTTCTCTAGTCGCCATCAGCACGTTAATTTCACACTAGTACATTTGCTAGCAACGTTGCCAAATTTCGGAAGTTGCAACGTATTGCACATGTAGCGGAAGTCACTAAGGACTCTGTGGTGAAAACGATGGTGACGCCAGCGGCATATACCTGAACTAAGTGACAAACTGAAAATGCACATCCATAGCGTAGTCACTTCCCCACATTTTTTTCGGATTTGAGGCACGTGCGACCTCTATGGCCTAAATATGCTAAAAACAAGGCAAAACGCAGTGACTTCCGAAATCGGAAGTGGCACCGTAATTTTGGAAGTGAGAACGAATATTGTGTACCTATTTCGGAAGTCACTTGATACACTTCATAAATATATATATATATATATATATATATATTGATGCCTGTTAAGTTGTCACCTCCGGCATACAGAAAATGCGACCTGACCTCCACGTCTTCCTTTTGGTCTAACGATAGAAATTTGGTGTATTTATGATGAGGGGGACTTCAACAATCCGGATTTCAAATGAGGGGAAACAATTTCGTCTTTTTGCAGGATCATATATACAGTATAGGAAAGATGCGTGTCGACCTCCAATATATATATATAAGAAGAAACGTATATATCATTGTTACCTCCAACACTGTTGCCAAATCTACACATGATTCATTTTTTTCAAAACAATTAATGGCACGGGACGTGTGGTAGAATATGACCTACCGTGTCAATCTTAATATGTAAAAATACACTGTTGAATGTGTTTTGAAGCGTAAATTACGAATTACGACGGTACCAGACGCCGTCAGTTGTGACAGTTCTTGATTTTTGAGCCGATTTTAATAAAAAGAAACGCTATTCGGTATCTAGTTGTTAGTAATGCATTATTTATATTTCATTACGTGTTTCATTATGTGGATCGTTCTTGAGTAAAATAAGAAATTATGGAAAAGCACTGAAATTCTAAAATCGAAGTCTATGAGTCATTGTCTTTATTTTTAATGTATTAAGTATCTTGATTGTTTGGAGGGTGGGGTGGATTTGAAAAAACGTATAAGTATCTTAATTGTTTTGAGGGGAGGGTTAGATTTGTAAAGAAAATTTAATTTCTAACAAACCAACTCACTTCTGACCTTGTTTCATAAAATAGAATTTTTCCGAAAATCAGAAATCGATGAAGTTAAAGTTTTTCGGACGTACATAATTGAAAGAATTTTTTGTTTACTATTTTCACAAAAAAGAAATAGTTCCGGTAATAAATTGATTTTTTTTAAATATTTAATTAAGAAACGAATATAAAAAGAAGTTCGTTAACTTTTTTATTTAAAAAAAACAGATAAAAGCGTTAAATTGCTTATTTGAACTTTAAAAAATCCCAACACAAATAATAGAAAACAGAACACTTAGAAACTCGTCATTGTCTTTATATTATCTATGTTCAAACTTAATTATTTGAATTAATATTATATGTTTAAAATGTTTACACTTTCCATAAGATATAAATAAGAAAAAACGTTATATATTTAGTCATTTTTCGAAATTTTAATTAAATGCTGAAGTTTTGCTTTTATAACTGGAACACTTCGATTTATTTTTCTTCTTTTTATAAATTCCTTTCTTTCTTCTCCTGCGGGATAAGTTTTCCTTTTGATGAAGGAACCAAATTTCTTTTGTATTAGCGCTATTTCATCATTAGACCATCCTAAAATTAATTCGCGGTATATTTTCGATTTTTTGTTTTCAACTTACCGCTTTTTTTATAGGTCGTTTTTTGGAAGTACTAATAATATCTTCATCCTCATCAGTCTTATCAAAATCTGTAAATATAGAGCTTAAATAAAGCCTAATTTTTATTAAAGATCGTCAGGAAAAAACAGGCAGCTCAAATATTAAAAAAACATTTTATTTCTTGACTACAAATAAAATAAAAAAAAACTGACAAGATAAATCACTTTGCACATATATTTTCAGCAGCGGCCAATAAAATAATTTTTTGTAACGTTTTAATCAATTGCCCATAAATTTGATAACATGGAACCCTATCCTTCAGTTGTACTAACTAGACATTCAAACGTTATAACCATTTTTATGTAAATTTATACGGCACTTTTCAAGAATTAAAGAAATATTCTTTTTCAGTAGTTAGCTTCCACAAGTAGATGTCGATTCTTGTTATAAGTTTGGTTGTTTGTTGAAAACTAATCTATCTCCCAGAAAAGTTCCGTAATTACGCAAAGGCAGTTTTTGGTGATAATGAGTTCAAGCTTAAATAGTTTATTCAAATAATTTACTAAAAATTAAGTTATCAAATTAAGTTTAGCAGAATTTCTAGAATAAACAATTTGTGAAACAAATTTTTTTTTATATGTGAAAGGTTGGTGTCGAATTTGAGTTGAGTTCATTTGCACATTTTATAGTTTGGGGCAATGGGGGCAGCTACAGTCCAGGATTAAGGGAGGGTCTCTGGGGGAGATGACCCCGGACCCGCATATTTAAAGGGCTCCCTCGCCATTTTTTTTTACTAAATTGTGTATTTAGAAAAACATTAAATAATATACTTGTGTTTGACTAGAGCCCCTTAATGATATAGCCCCGAGCCACCAAACACTCTTAATTCGGCGCTGGGGAACTCTGAAGTGCCGAATTTAACAACGATTAAATCTGGGAACCCACTTTAGAAAAACAAATGATTGAAAAGGAACAGTAATATAGTCTGTTCACTAAACATAAAAACACAAAGTGGCCTTTAATTTCTAAAATTTCATGAGTATACTTCAAAAATTCATCTTTTGTCTAGGAATGTACTTACAGAAAGTTACTAAAACAAATAGGTTAAGAGTGTGACATTTAATTAGCATTTGTCATAACTGCTTTTATGGATGTTAAACAAATACTGTGTTGGATACTATTGATGTAGCATTTATTAATAGGTATTTTTATTACGTTTTATAAAAGTTCAGGCAAGAATTTCCAGAATAATATGTACTTTGTCACCGAAATAATGAGATTTATTGTCATTTATAAATTCAAAGTCACTTTTATGCAGGTGTGGAAACCTTTGCAGAGCAAAATTCAGAATTCCTAGCACAAAAATGTTATGTTTACGCCAACTTAAGAGAAAATTAAATGTTTTTATCTACGACCACTACTAAAAGTAGGCCTTTTAGCGCTAGCTTGTTTCACTAATAAAGTAACTTTTTATAGTTTACCGTGGTTAAAGAAATCAGCTGTTTACTTTTAGCACACGGGCTAAAAGTGAAGTGAGGTTATAAAACGACAATATCGAACTGGAAGTGAAGTTGTAAAGTTATTCTACTAGTTGCTTCTTGCGTTACAGGTAAAGTGTTTTTGAAATAATTAAAGCATTATGTAATGAATACAGTCAGATGTGGAGTATCAATAATTACATTTCGTAACTCACCTTGACAGTACTGGCGTGGTAAACAATCGCCCGCGCGGCGTGGCCTACTGTTTATTATGACATAAATTATAAGTGTCGCAGATACGAGACATGTTATGAAACTCAGCCTTCGGCTTCGTTTCATAGTTTTCATGTCTCGTGCATAAACGTCGACTTTTAGCACTTGTTGCATAAATAGCTATTGTGTTTACTGAATGGCCTATAAGTAATATTATTACTTAACATCCACCGTTGTTGGGTGAAATTTTTATATATTACTACAAAATGGGTTTGAATATTTTTCTTGTCCCTACAATTCCAAAAATAGTATTCGTTCTCGCTCTTATAAAATAATTAAAAGCTAATAAATACGATTGCCTCTGCTTGCCAGTTGAAGAATTAAGCCTGCCCTGGAAAGCATTTTTGAGAAATCCCAAAAACCCGGTTTTTACAACTTATATTTTAATGTTTTATTATTTCACGGTCAACTGTCCCGAACCAACTTCTACATTCGGAAGTTTTATAAAAACTGTTTCAATAAACGACATCGACCTAAGGGAATGTCCATGACATAATGCACGAATACAATAGAACCATTAAGTATTAAAAACAAACATCTCAAGTGTCGCAAATGTCTTGATAAAATCGGAACCGAAAATCTGCAATATTCGCACATTTTTAATGGTAACTACGTCTATGTATGTAACGATCGCGTAAATTGACGTTTTGAGCGTACACCACAGCTTATAGACACACAGTGCCAAATATTTTGCATTAGCCTGTTTTAGTTCTTTTAATTATTATTTTAAACAACATAAAAGAAGTCCATGATTTCGTTATTGCACTTCGTTTTTGAATTATACGGAACGATTTAAAATTGTAGGAAATAGGTGATTGGAAATAAAACACAGAGTTGCAATTACGCTTCTCGGAAGACTCGTCTGCATTTATCAAACGCTTCTGAACGACTAATAATAACTTAAAATAATTGATCCAAATATTGTGTCAGCAGTTCATATCTTACTAACATTTGATTTACCCAAAAAAGTGTAAATTCATGCAGCGCGTATAGAGGTAGAATGTTTGAGACCTTCTTCGCGGCGCGGTGTTGCCAATTTTTGGAGAACACAGCCTACACTATACGAAATAAAAAGCAGTATAAGTCGGTGGAGGAGACAACGTATTGGCAATTGTACAAAGAGAAACGACAGTGGCGCCGCCGGTCTACAGCTGAACTAAAATACAAAATTGTGAGTATAGATGTGAAGTTGGCACCTCCGGATGAAAATTTGAATTTAGCGTTCTGATACTATCTATGTGCTGTACAGAGAAACAATACACCAAAACGCTGTCACCTCCAAAAACGGAGGCCACAACGTTGTATATGAGGTGACAGCATACATTCACTACCTATTTTGGAGGTGACAAGTGGCCTTGCATAAATATATATATATATGGATACGTGTTAAGTTGTCACTTCCGCTAAGTAGAAGAGGCGACCTGACGTCCAGGTCACCCGATTAATTAAATTGCATATATATCACATTTTATGAATGAGGGGAACCTGTAGAATACGTCTATCAAAAGAGGGGAAAAGATTTATAAAAAAAAATTACAAATATTTTGTAATTATATAAGATACCGAGTCACTTCCGGCCATATATACTCTCGTTTATTATATATGAGAGGTGGATACGCCGTAGCTGCTTCCAGCTGCGTTGCCGAGTCTTGGGAAGTCACTACGTTACACTGTTTTAAATTGGTCAAAAATGTAGCGGAGTATCATTTGTAGGGACATATCTCGCATCTGTTTGTGAATCTTTTTTGAATGGTTCCTATAAGGTAACTTTTTTAAGTACAATATATGCATCATTAAGAATTTAGCACTTTGGTAATTTAGTGTAAAAAGCAGCGGAAACAAAAAGAGCATTTTTCTGTTGTGGCGAAACCATAAATAATTAGCAGAATTGTCAAGAACTCCCAAACGTAACGTTTTAGTAAACATGTAAAGTTATCAGGACTGCCGGGAGTGGATATGCAGTAATTTCGGGTCTGTGCAATTATAGTATATTAAGCTGTGAGGTGTGCATTATAATAGAACCGACGAAAAGTTTGAAAAAACGAAACAAGTCGAGTTGTTTTTTCAATTTTCGAGATTCCGTTATGCACTTAACAACTGTGTATACTATTTTTCGCACGATCGATAAATTCACATGAATCAAATTAAAAATGTACAAAATAATTTTGACGTTTCAGACGATTCAAGACGCTGTCAACAATAAACAAATTTTGACGTGTGCATTTTTATTTTAGATTTTTGAAGTTCCTCTGCATTAAATGTGGTATTTTGTATGTAAGATAAGTACAATAGTATATAATAAGGAGTTACAGTGGCACTTCTTGCGGAGAATTTGCAGGCGCTTGATGGACGAATGTTAGTGAGTCCGATAACTACAGATGAACGGCAGTAGTCACTTTAGCTCGACGTAAAATATGCTATTTTTTCTTCAAACATAGAAAATACATTAACGTAAAAATTAATTAGATTTTTTATTTTATCACGTATTATTTTAATCACTGAAAGAGCTAATTTAGTTTGCTTTGGAGAGCGTTACTATAGTTAATTTTTTTCTGTCGCCCGCGCTGGAAGATTTTTTTTTATTGTCAGATTATTACTATTTACAATCTGCTCGTAGAACAATAAGTAAATTACGTAAATGTAAGTGATAGGTGTGACAATGGAAGCAAATGTTCATCAACATCGCTTCAGTTACAACTAATGCGTATTAACGCTTACAAAGAAACATATAATAATCTCGAGAACTAAAATCTAAACGGCAAGTCAAGAGTGTACTGCCTCTTAGTCTCCGATTGTGAACACTGTTGTCCAATAAGTTTAGTGCTAGACTATTAGGGTGACGTTCTAGTTTGGCGATATAGCTTTCACTGCTTTTCACTATCTCTTCTTTCACAGAACGCACTTTGAGGTCACTGTAGATATCCGCGTTGCTTATGTAGTACGGTGCGTTGAGGATGGTTCGAAGGGTTTTTGTTTGAAATCTCTCTATTATAGCCAGATTAGTGGATGACGCGGTCCCCCAGAGTTGAATTCCGTAAAGCCATATCGGTTTGAAGATTACTTTATAAATGAGGAGTTTGTTGTGAAAGGAGAGTTGGGAATGTCTGCCCAGCAACCAATAGTGCTTGCTGAACTTCAAGTTGAGTTGCTTACGTTTGGTCCATATATGGGTTCTCCAGGTCAAGCCTCTATCAAGGTGGATACCTAGGTATCTTGCATTGTCGGCTTGTGATATTATTGTTCCGTTGATAGAGATGGGTGGACAAGTACCTCTTCTCTTTGTAGAGGTGACTTGGACGGACTTGGTTTGGTTGATTTTAATTGGCCATTTTACAATACTGGTCCTAAAACACTCCCTTGGGGTACTTCAGAGCCTATAGGGATCAGGTTGGTAAGCTCTTCTTCATATTTGACTTGGAAGAGTCTGTCCTGTAGATAAGATAGTAGTATGAGGTAAATGTTATTGGGCAACCATTTTTTTAACTTATACAGTAATCCTTTGTGCCAGACTTTGTCAAAAGCCTGACTGACGTCTAGAAATACAGCACTGCAGTATTCTTTGGCTTCAAAGGTGGCGTTAATAATTTCTACTACTCTATGAACCTGTTCAATTGTGGAGTGCTGTCTTCTAAAGCCGAATTGACGGTTCGGTATGAGATTTTGTTCTTCTAAAATTGGTATTAGTCTATTGAGTACTAGTTTTTCGAATAGCTTTGAAATTATGGGTAATAAACTTATCGGCCTGTACGACTCTGCTAAGTTGGGTGGTGTGCCAGGCTTTTGGATTAAGATAATTTTAGCAACTTTCCATTGTGCTGGGAAATAGGCCGTTCTTAGTACCGCGTTAAATATTAATGTCAGTAACGTGAAGCCTTTAGGTGGGAGTTCTTTTTTTCATCTTTGCCGGTTTTTGCATCTACCGGATGAAAAACCATTTGCTGAGGAAAAAGCATCTCATAGTCGGTATTAGTTTCCTCCTGGTCAAAATTGGTATGATTAACCCATTCTTGAGTAGTTTTAAAACTTACAAATACAAAATAAAACTTGTCTAGCCTAGTTACTTACACAAGTGTTTTCAATACTGCGTTTCCTCTCATCATCAAGTTTAAAGATTTCTGCCTGTTTTTTTGTATCTGTTTAAAGTAAATCATTTTACACAATGTTTAAGTAACCAAGGCCAATCAACGAACAATTTTTTTGAAACCCTTTGTTGTCCGTATATTTTTTAAATTGTAGACGTCTTTCGTATATATTATTAATGGGTTTTAGGTCAAGTGATCGGTTTAGCAAGTACTGAAATACAGGTTTGGATTAGGGCTGTGCAAAATAATCGATTAATCCATACGTCGATTAATCCATACGTCGATTATGTTTTGGAAACAATTTTTTATTAATCCATTATCGATTATGAATTGTCATAACTTTGGATGCTTTTAAAATAATGATAATTTTTCATAGTTAATCCATATTGGTTACGAAAATAAGTTTTTCTTGCATTTTTACATTATAGATCTTTAAAAGAAAAGCACACCAAGCTTAAAATTGTAACCGCAATATTCATAAGGGTTAAAATAATTACAATAATTAAAAAAATATTTCTTTGAAATAATATAATAATAATTCGATTCAGAATAAAATGTGCGAAGACAAATGAGTAGAGATTATTAAAATTAGTTTGCCAATAGGGTTGATTATGGTTTAACTTCCCCAAGTTTATAACACAATCCGCGTAAAAATGTTTACTACACATACTTGACCAACGAGTTGGAACGGACTTTTTTCTTTTAGTGGCTATTTATCCATTCTTTTCTGAATTTGATATTTAAAGGAAATCTATAATAAATCATAATTACACTTCATTAAATAAATACATTAAAAATGTTAAGTGTTTACTTATGCCTGAAAAGAAAGTTTGCCGCCTCTTTTATATCATTCTGTACAAGCTGGCGTGCAATCCGAAACAACCATATTTTTGCCATTTTTACTTATACAACTTAGAAATACAGGTTTCTGAACAAAGGGATTAATAAGTAAACGTAACCACCAGCAACGACAGAAAATTGGGTTTAATGAAATATTTTACACTATCTTAATGCCTTAAATGCGGTCTCATTTGTTATGGCTAGAATTTTTTCCCGCTCTCAGTTGAGATTCTGTGGTGTTGGCCCCTTAAAATTGCAATCAGCGCAAATAGTTTTCTTGGACTCGACGAAGGTCATTCATTAGACAGTCACAAATTTATGCGCGAATTTCATTGTGGATGTTTCACCGATATGGCACATTTAGTAGTTATGCACAATATGGTGCAATACTGAAACTAATGTAGAACTGTAATTTGAATGCAATATCTAAATTTTGGTACGAACGATTTGTAAATTGGTATTGTAATAGTCAATTAAAATATAATCGATAGATTTCGTAATGCTAATTCTTGAGTTTTGTTTAATACAAACCATAAATAATGCGCTGTGTACCTAAACAACGGATATGTTTCTGTTGATTCAATACTAAACGTATCTAATTAAAATTACAGAAACAAAATATTTTTATATTTCTATTGATTTTGAGTATTATCCAGGTATTAGTTAACTACAATGGGATTTATATTTAAAACACAAATGCTAAAAAAATTAAGTAACACTTTTTATTATGTACAAAATGTACTTTAAACGATAGGATTATTTCCGGGCTCTGAATAAAATTTAAACAAACAAAAAAATAAAATTTTCTTACCGTTATTAACTGCCAGCGAAACCAACATACGTCCTCTAGTAAACATTTCTACTTGAGAAAGCCCTACTAGCAAACTCAGCACGGTAGCCACTGTCAAACTGGACGCGAACAACACAACTGCTGGGTTGCCAGTATACAGAAGTCAGAAGGTGCTTCTCATATTTTGTAATCTGGAAGCGATACCGTACTACGCCTGTCCTCCTCAAATAAAGCGACACTAGCGCTAGTGATATATACGTGAACTAAACGACAAAATTGCAAGTATAAGGGGTCATAGTGACTTCCACCAAAAGTTTTGAATTGAGATAGCTGATGCCTTCTAGAAAGCAAATATGCAAATAACATGGGCAAACGTTGTGACTTCCGAAATCGGAAGTCATAGCGTTATATATGAAGCGGCAACGTATTGTGTGTATCTGTTTTGGAAGTCACAACGAACCTACTATATGTATATATATATATTCATCGTTTCCCACATACGACGATGCGAGTTTTAGCGGGAAATAAAATCGTTGTATGGGCTAATAGACATAATAAATGGTAGTTGTGAGCTGTCGGTAAAACAGTTGTTTAACTTGCATGAACCGAGCCAAAAATAATGGCGGGATGTAGTATTAAAAGCATTGAAAATCTTAGTTTTAAGTTTATTCATGAAATATGTGGAAAATGTTACTACAAATTGTTTATACATAACTAACAGGTGTTAAATATTATAAAATTTGTTATGTGAAGTGCAGAACTACATGAATGAATGAATTAATTTAGTCTCCACTCCCCCCTTTGTTTAATATATGTCACAATATGTATGTTGTCACAAAATTCGTTTTTTGGCAATTTTTGTTAATTTAAGGTTTAAAATTAATGATGCATAGGTAATGTTAGACAAATTATTATTGAAGAAACGTGTTTATGAACTTGTACAGGGTCCACCAACCTATTTTAAGTAGGTCTCACTAGTTCGTGGACCCTGCATTATTCATAAAACTTTTACAGCTTCTAATCACAGTTTCACCATTGAATTAATAACAAATTCGCCAACAATAATTACCATTGCTTAAAGTTAAGTAATTTTAAAGCTCCAAGTATTAGATGATTAAAATGTTCCAGATTTTATATAAAAATCAGTTGTATCCTTTTTATTCTAATAAATTTGAGTATTCTCTTCAACTAGATGCACTTCTCACAATTTCAAAGTGCTCTAACCCCTTAATTATTAAACAAATAACAAATACTATTGAAATCTCTCGAGTAGCATAATATACCAATTATTCAGAAAAAAACCAATATCAGCACATCGTATTAATAAATATCTAGATATAATGAAACAAGTAAATCCATTTTTATATTTTATTTAGTAAGCCATTTCCTATTTACATTCAAATACAAAATATAACAAAAGTACACTTCAACGTATTTTTACTTATAATCTAAAATATTACATGGAACACCTTTGGCAATGTTTACAATGGAAATATTAAAATACAGTGAAGAAACCATATAATTTAAATGGTAAAAAGTACACACATGCATTTTTAATTATCCAAAATAAAATCTAACAAAATCACATTTTAAAAGTGATACAATAACAAAATAGCAATTAAAAAAAGATGATAAAACAGCTAATGGAATTGAAAACTCTTTTTTAAATTCAAATAACAGAAAAGCATTTGGTAAAAATAATGGTCTGCCAAAAAACCAAAAGCAGTAGTTACCAGTTAACAACTTCTAAAAAAAATATCTTAAAAAACATAATACTTTCATTAGATTAGCAAGCATGTAGGACTGAAGTGCTATAATAGTAAAAAAGCGTACTTTTGTTCACGATTTATGCGTTAAAAAAAGTGGAACTTTCAATACGAATTTTGGTTAAAATACCATAGTTCATTCAAATTCAAGATAGAGCAAAATCTGCAACCCACGTTACAAATATCAACAGTCAATTGATTAGTAATTTGATTTTATTAAAATGTAGATCATATGATGTACGTAGTATAATATAGAGGTTATAGTTTTTGTCAAATATGCAAAGCTTGAAATTGGAAAATTGTGCGATGTTTTCCTAAACGAAATCTGCTAAATGTGATTTGAGAATAAATTTACCCACTAAAAAATGTTGCAAATGGCCTCCTCAAGCAAAGATTCACATTGATTTTGACATTCATAAAAACAGTAACAAGGCCATGTCTCTCTGATCTAAATTTTAATAAAATCATATTTGATCTAAATTTTAATAAAATCTTATTAGTAACAACTAACTGCTGATATTTGTAACTTGGGTTGCAGATTTTGCTCTCTCTTGAATCTGAATGAACTATAGATTTCTTCTACAACCGAACATTTCACATTTTTTATTATAGGCAACCCAAAATACATTTTACTATTTATTAAAAGTGGGAGATATATCCGCTATAAATGAAATTGTTAAATTACAGAGCGTATTATTTTTTAGTCTTTCATAAAAAATAACCAGTATTAGTCAATACATATCAATTTTAAATAAAACTTACAACCTACAAGAGGTGTTGGTTGATTCTAGAATCAACGAACACCTCTCGATCATAGCTAAAAACAAATTCGATAATGGTCCGATTCCTAAGTCAGCTTTCGCTAACCACATAATACTCTTTAATCATGATTTCAACCCCCATATCAATTTTTCTTTTTTACATTTACAGAACAAAAGCTCCAAACTTAACTTGTTTGAAATATTAGAAATCTCTAAGAGATCCAAAGCCGATTCAGACCATTGCCTTAATGAATTGAATTACTTTGAGAACAATTTTCACTTATTACATTTAATTATTAAATAACCTCCTAATGAATTGTGGTTTTTGCATTTGTCTTTTTGTCAATTTTTCAATTTTTATCTTACTTTATTAGCTTATTTAGATCTTTGCTGCTGGTGTATTTTACACTTTGTTATATAACCATTGAGGTTTCCTAAGTAGTTTTAGTTAGGTTTAATTATTTAATAGGGTTTCTGGGCATTTTGCTAGAAATGTTTGTATTCTGCTATATAGGCAACCATTCTCACACATATGTAAGACCTTCAGTTGTTTGTCAGGGTTTTCATAGTTTTCATAATTGGCGCTGTTTTAACAATTTCCGCTCTAGGAGAGATTAATTATTTGTTTACTTCCTTTTCAATGGAGTCGTGTTCAAGAAGTGGGCCTTTGGCTCGTTTATTTAACAAATGTTCATCGCCCTCAATAGGGAAATGTAAATTTAAACTTTAACTTTAAATTGTATTATTGCATATGTTCTTCCCCAGTAAGTACATATTTTTCAATTTAACTTGTCAATTTTTAATTCTTGCAATTTTGTTTTAGCCATGTCTAATATAATTTTGTAATGGTTCTCCTAGAGTCTGGGTCACATTGCCTAGCTGTTTTTCATTCATGATGTTGTTACATGCCTACGGAAATTGTTCCTTAGGTCTTAATTTGTAACTCGCCCCTCAGGCACCAAATGTTACTTTTAACCGTAATCTAAGCTATCTCTTAGGTAAGTCGTTCGCTTTATTGTTAAGGTATCCCTAACATTAATCATTTTTAGCCTTTGTTAACAATTTTTACGTCTGATGATGACAATTTGTCGAAACTAGTCACGTACATTATATCTTGTCAACCGTTTTAAAACAAATAAATTCGTGGGGAAGACTTCAAGTCCTTCATTTATTATTAAAACTCAACCCCACTTTGAGCAACTATGGATCAACTACGATTTACAAATTACTAAACCAATTGAACAGGTAAAAAAATACCCAAGATATTCTTCAAATGTAACGTAGTTTTAGTAAATAATGCTTTACCTTTTACAGAATAATTATTAAAATAAAAAGTCGTACAAGGTCAACGCACCATCATTGAAGCTGTTGAAAATTTTAACCAAGCTGTAATTAAACATTGGAAATAAGGTAACATTGAATAAAATTACCCCAACATTTATAATTACAAAGAAACTTTTCCATTATAACAGAAAATCATAAAGAAAAAACTATTAACCTAGCACGTAACCAACACGAGCGTCAACTGTTTATTTAGAGATAAACAAAACAGAAGGCTTCCGTCCACCTTATTACTAACATACCAGGAACTTTATCGACTATGTCAAACTCTGATTAGACCACAATTTTTCCAAAAACTACACGAAACATTTGTGCAACTTAAAATTTTGTGAAACGATAAACGCTTCAGGTAAAAAAATAAACCTTTAAACTTAAAATTAATATGCTAATTATATCATGTTAGCTACACATCCAGTAATTTGTCAACATAATTTTATTACAAGTATTTGTTCCAGTTTTATGATTCATAAATTATTCAAGATATCAACTTTAATACTACTAACAAAAATTTTTCAAGGAATAGTTGACTCGAAATATAAAATGTAACTCAAGAATTATGATTTTAAACAGGTAAAATGTGAGAATTTTATTCCTTCACCAATCTAATTGATACCATTTTATTTATTTTACAGGTTCATTGCACATGTTAATCTCATTTGATTTTAATTTTAAATTGTCTGATGAAGCAGAAATATTTGTCTGCGAAACGTAACGTTACTGTTCAAATTTTTAACTAAGTTTTATTGATATGTATTGACTAATACTGGTTATTTTTTATGAAAGACTAAAAAATAATAAGCTCGGTAATTTAACAATTTCATTTATGGCTGATCTATCTCCCACTTTTAATAATTTGTAATTAAACAGCTGTTAACAAAAATTTTACTTTTACGCTCTTAAGGTTTGTAAAGAATATTTTATGCACTGCGTTTTAAAAATTGGCACGTTACAAACTAACGTGTTTAAAGTATCTACTTTAGACAAGTTTGTAAAAGAAATCAGTTTACAAACATAAAAACATCATTTAGTAACCAACAGATAAACCATAAATTAGGTAATGCAATAATTTAAGAATAGCAAAATCGGTAAACCGAAAAAAAACAACTTTCAAATAAAAATGACTATGTCGATTACGAACGCTTGTTGTTTCGTATGATGTTGCTCACGGCAGTTTTTATAACAGGAGACGTTCTACACTGCAAAGACGAATGTTGCAACTTGGCTTCTCGTATCTCCGGGAACGACGGCACTTTTTGCTGTCTTATGGCATCTCTAAAAGCGGTTTTTAATGCCATTAAAGACTCCGGTGTCCAACGTGTCCTACGTATTGAACCTACAATTATTTAAACGGTTAATAACATTGTATCAAACACCATCCAGTTATTAACTACTGAACAAAACTCAAGTATGGTCGAAAATTATTTTCATCTAGTATGGCTACGGAATAGTTCCTAATATCTGAATGAAACTATAAGTCACTTAAAAATCAAATGGCAAACTTGACATTTAAGTATAACGTTGTTGCATTCATAAATTAGGAACTATTCCATAGATGAAAATAATTTTTAATGGATACTTATTGGAACACATTTAGCCATAAAAAAATTCTGCATCCAAAAATTAGAATTTTCTAGTTTAATTTTTAAATACGTTCAAACATCTAAAAAGCATTAAGTAGCTTATTACACACAACCGTCGCATGTCAGATATCATCCATTGAGAACCATGCATTTTTTTAAAAACGAGCAATCCCGAATCGATTACCCTCCCTAGGGAAACTTATCAACCGATAAGCTCCCTACTGCTAATTATCGGCCCCGTAGATGGCGTCATAATTAGAAATAGGAATGTAAGAAACAAGCAATTTGAGTTGTTTGACATTATTAGATCAATTTTAAATCATACATCGTATACGGGTTTGGTGTAATAATAAATAGTAATATAACAAGGGCGACACATACTTACCGATAATTTTGCACAAGCCAAGGGTCGGGTGCTGGTTGCAATGAAAACTGTCCAGAGGGCAGTTTTCTAAGGGCAACCAGCACAATGATTCTTGGCACGGGCAAAATTATATGTAAGTGTGTCGCCCGCGTTCATATTTTGAAGATTATTACACAAAACGCGTATACGAATTATGATTTAAAATTGATCTAATAATGCCAAAAAACTCAAATGGCTTGTTTCTTGCATTTCTATTTCTAATTATGACGCCATCTACGGGGCCGATAATTAGCAGTAGGGAGCTCGTCAGGAAATCAGTTCGAGATTGGTCAATTTTCAAAAAATGCATGGTTCTCATTGGATGATATCTGACATGCGACAGTTGTGTGTAATAATCTTCAAAATATAAACGCGGGCGACACACTTATATATATATATAATTTTGCCCGTGCCAAGAGTCATCGTGCTGGTTTCCCTTAGAAAACTGCCCTTGGAACAGTTTTCATTGCAACCAGCACTCGACCCCTGGCGTGTGCAAAATTATCGGTAAGTATGTGTCACCCTTGTTATATTACTATTGATTAGAAACGTTATTAAATTAATAAGAAGATAATAAAATAATTAAATTATAGTACATACATCTGGTTTTAAATTTCCGTAATCGATGTGATTCCTCAATTTTATTAATTAGCCACTGCCTCAATATCGGAAACGATTTATTAGATAATTCAGGAATCAGTCTTAGAGCATCTCTTATAGATTCTGGAGATGGACACTCCTTAGCTCGAATAAAACTTTGAAAGTGCTTCATGGTTGCGTTCTCTTGTTCCTCTGTCCAATCATCAAGGTTATTTTTTGGTGTTTTTGGTGATACGTATCGATTATGGCGGCCTAAAGAAAGATATCCCATTAGCGAATGTACAATTTATTAGTAGGTTAACAAGTACGAAGAAATTAATTCACATTCGGGAGAACTCCCTGTCAAAATTTGTTTTGAACTAACACGCATGTGGCTCTTACCTTTTATTTTTTGTTTCTTCGGTGTAACACATTGGGACGGAGAAATGCCCGATTTACTTGAAACCCGGACAAGCTTGGAACGCTTCGGAACAGCAACCCTATTTAAAAGTACGTAGGGATTCAACTGCACGTTGCTGGTTGATGGCCCAGAAGGAGAGAGATGTGAAAACTCCATGTTACTTGATAGATGTGGCACCGACGCATGCGAAACCTGCACACCACCGGAAGATGGTTGCGGAGAAGGGGAACGGTTGCATTCAAAATTAACATCCACATTGGAAGTTGAGCTATCTCCTTGGGCAGTTTTTAACAACCTCACCACTTGCAGTAAAGGTTTGTTGATGGTTTTTTGTGTGTAGATGTTTTTGTGAATAGAATCTGCGTGTCCCATTTGAGATGATAAATTGTGGACCTGTGGGTCATCACCACCATGAAGCGACTGAGATGTGGTTGCCAGATGCTTTCGTAAAATAGTAGCACGTAACGTGTTTGGATCTTTGGCACCGCATTTAGCAGCAAATTCTCTAAAATATGGCCCTGCACATATATAATTGAAACGAATACCATTCCCTCCAGGGAGACCAAAAACGAATGGATTATCCTTTGGTACATCAGCTTGCGAACGGTAAGAAAGAAAAACTTCGAGAGCGGCCTTCATCCAATCTAATAAAATTAAGGGAACAGTTCTATTTAATTTGCCACGAATAAGGTAAAGTCCAACATCATCGGCTAGTTCTCTATCATCCTGCGATAACAATTGATATTCTGGGCTGCTCTTATCAGTAGAAACCGCACTATTGTAATCGTGAAGCTCCATACGTTCCATTTCCCCAGGTCTTCTTCTATTTAGCACCAAACTGGATCCTAATATGCAAGCCCCAAGATTTTTCCAAGCAGCAAAAGAAAATTTAGATTTCAACAGAGCCAAATTTTTTTCGCAACGCGTTTTCAAATACCCCGCAAGCAGTCTTACATCATCGGTACCTGGTAGCGCTACTTTTTTGCGTCTTTGCAATTTAATTCGATTTTCTTCCACGGTTTTATAAATTACAGGTACGATCTTCTCTGTAAATACGGCAAGGAAATCTCGCACATTTTGTTTCGTAATTTCCTCCCTCGATTCTTCTATGCACATCGTCTGGCATTCCACAGCAATTTTCTTAATTAGGTTTGCCATATACATAGCAGTTGAAGGTGTTTCGTATTCACCTGTCTGAAAAGAAAATCCTGAAAGTTTCTGAATGGCCTCTAAAACTGTGTCATTCATGGATGGAATCATAAGAGAGCGCAAGTCCGTCACAGCAGGATTAAGCTTGCGAGATGTCAACAGAAAACGTCCCAAGTGCCGCAAATGGCATCGAATCATTTTATCATGATGCATAGAGGTGCTGTATTTATTGCACATCGCGTTGCCATACCTTATCGCTAATGGATCATATAAAAAAGCCTTGGTAATATCGTCCCTTCTCAAAAACGGCATTACACGAAGCTTTAATGTGTCATTAGCCATACAGTGGATGTTGCCTTCCTTTTTCCTTCCAAGTACACGATAGATTCGCTGTGCACGGGCATGATTACTTGCTTCTGGATTACATTGTTTGTAGTGCCTGTCGAACTTGGTCAATTGCAATAATAAAGAACAACGTGGACAAGTAAGGTACCGTTCAGCTGCTTGCTGCGTTTTAGGCCTTCGTGCTGGTATTAGAATACCGTTATTGTAAGAACGATTACGGTTATACATCTCCAAACCTTTAGTTCTCAATAACTTTAGAACTGCATATCTCTCAGGGTGACCTAAAAAAGAAATAAAATTGAAAGTGACAAGCCGAACTATTTATCTTAAGATCAAGTTCCGCGTTCGTTTGAAGTTTACTTTTATAGGAAAATATGGCTTTATTTTTTCAACAAAATTTAATATGTGGCAAGCATATCCCTCAAACTTTCTAATTTGGAATACTTGGCTCGATTTCATTTGAATAAAATTTTCCTGTAGTTAACAGAAGTATCACGAATTAGCTGTGAAAGTACACACCTTTCGGAAAACACTTCAGACGGGCAACTAATTGTTCCTCATGATGACATGCCTCAAGATGGTTGGGTAATTTAACCACACATTTCTTACAGAATATGCAAAACTGTCGTCTTGAATTGCGACCTCCTTCGTTACTAGCTACGCTTTCAGCATGTGATGGTGTAACATAACCCGGATGAACAATGTTCGGTAAAAACGCTGCAATGTCTTTATCAGAGTCCAAGGTATCTGCTACGTGTTCTTGGGGTACGCTAGATTCGGTACTCTGTACCGGTACAGCTTCTTTCAAATGACCATTTTCGGAAAATTGTTGAGACTCTCCAAAGTTACCTAGTATTAACGGATAATCTTCCGTGCCCGCACTATGCGATGCTGAAAATAAAGCTACAATTTAAAAAAAATCAGGTAAAAATAGCACAACTCTTACCAGATACACAAGAATGACTGCTTATTGATGTGATAGGAGAGTACTCTTGTGAAGAAGCTACAACGTTGGAGTAACCATTAACGTTTTCGATATCAAACGCTTGTTGCACAGGGCAGTCAACATTTGAAACGGGCACTGGTTCTTGGCTGTCGTATAGAGGGTAATCAAGGGCAGAAAAAGCTCGGTTTAAATTACGGCGAACTCTTTCCACGGAAGTGCAAGTGTATGGATAATCAACTCGCGGAGGGGTGATTTTGTTGGCTGGGTGCTCTGGAGCATTATTATCCATGATGACAAGTATGTTAAATTTGTCGAACTAATACAGATTTTACGGTATTCCTATAAACAGCGCTGGACAATGAAATCTAAGCAGAAAAATCAAATCTACGCAGGAAAATCAAAACAACGCAAGAGCTTATTGGTAAAAATAATGTTTGGGTTATGAAGATTCATGGCCCACAATGAATCGAAATGTCAGAATGTGAAAGAACAATTAAAACTAAAAAGCACGCCAAAAAATTATACTAAGCAGGAACATATACACTACGCTGGAACATATACACTACGCAAGACATTGGCAGGAGGAATACGGTAACAATCTGTTGATTACGGGAAAGCAGTCTAAAACAAGTTGTGAACCAATCCCCAGGTTTGGCATTTTTCACATAACGTTAGGGGGAGCGCTCCACTAACGTCCAGCGGCAAGGAAGTGATACACTTGCAACAGTACATGTGGTTATTTTCACAGGTGATCCTTGCAGTAGTGCTCCGTAATAAAACTTCGCTGCAACCGTTACAGCTGGGAAGACCTACAAAACAAAATAACTAGTTGAAAAACTTGCAGTCGTAGGTCAATATTAAATCACACATTTTGGGGGCATGGCGACTAATATTATTCAGGGTGTTGAAATTTGTTTTATTTTAAAATTTTACTCTAATATTTTCAAAATGGAGCAATGTTTTTTATTGAAATTTTTAGGGTGTTTATTAGTAATAGTTTTGTACATAATTCTGTGTAAATAACATTTTGAGGTCAACCGGTGGCATACTGGGGAGCTCAAACCTGTATATTGACCCAAACAGTGGCACGCCACTGGAAAAAAACGCGTATCCCTACGTTTTTTCTTATAGTTGGTTCCCCTATTATTTAATATTCTACTATTTTTTATATTTATAGGTGGCTGTTTAAGACATAAAAAACAAAACCTTCATACAGGGTGTATTGATAAGAACGTTATCTAGTTACCTTTGAAATTTGTTTGCATGTACATTTTTAAGCGCCACTACATTGTTATTTGTATTGCATTATTCAGAGCATTTAATTTAGTGTCTACCAAATATTTAATACTACTATAGTCATATTTATACCTATTCGGAGTCACGTGATAATATAGTGACTATAGGTATGTCGATTCTTAAAAATGCAATTTTAGAGTAATAGTACATAAATGATACTTCGTTTTGTAGGTTATCATGACTGCTCGTTATACGGCATGACCGATGGTTTCTGTTTATTTTCAGTTACCTGCTCAACGAATTCAGGTTTAATTTAGGTTTTATTACCCTTATCTCAATAACTTACACGAAAAATATAATCTGACAGATTAGAAACGTCAAAATTTAATAGTAGATTATGCAATGAGGGAGAGAAATGCGTTATTTTGCTGAGGTGCAATTACTGACCCAAGTAAAATACCGTTCTCTCCGAGTTGCATATACTATTTTTTTCACGTTGCAGGAAGATTTAAAACGAAAAACCAGTTTTTTTTAAACGTCATTTATTGACATTTTAGTTAGAATTTGTTTAAAATTAGTAGCCTATGGTAAATTTTAAAGTTGGTGGCACTGTAAGTCATTATGACAAGAGCTCAGTTTTGACACAAACTGACGCAAAACCTAACCTGCTAACCTCGAATTTGACATAATCGTGAGCTCTTGTTATGTTGCGCAGTCATAATGTAAACTCCCTAGGGACCTTTGTCCTCTCTAGGGAGTAATTCATTACTTCTCTCACGATTTTGGTATCATAGAAATCGTGTTTTGCTCCCCGACGTGAAATAATTAATTTTTTTAAACGACATGCCATTTTTTGAACGTCTTCCATTTCATCTGTTTTACTAAAGATGAACAGTGACAGACAAAAGTCACGTGTGTCCGAATGGGTATAATGTTGACTATATTTTGCTAGCGCCTGTAAGTGGGGAGGTCACAACATAAGTGAGACACACAACCATCTGTTTCTACGGACTTGGTGCATTGTGCGCACAAGCGTCGTCCGTAAACACGTTAACGAAGCTGTGCAGTTCGAATTTCAGGAATGCGCACAAGACGCTTAGTACTCCGAGAGAGACTAGGTCGGCGCCGTAATGTTTTCGCCCGTTCCCAGACCCTAGTGCAATATAGAAGTATTAAATATATGGAGTCAACACAGGTTGTTGTGTTATGTTACTATGCGCGTGCATGATAGCATTGCTTAAGAGCGGCACATTTTATTTTACATGGGAAATCAAAAGCACACTAGCTAACGTTCATTTTAAGACACACTGTACAATGTACAGGGTGTCCCATTTTCGATGATATTACGGGGTATCTCACTTACGAGTAAAGATAGAGAGTTGCGGTTTACGCAATACTATGCTACCTTTTTGTGAAAATAAAGATGGTATAAACAAAATTTTCATAGCCCGCTACGTTTCTGAGATACAGGGCGAAATTGAAAATATTGCATTTTGGGACCCCCCTCGTATCTCCGTTATCCTTTAACATATTTCAAAGCTAGAAACTGGTTCTCATACAGTTTTTTACGTAGAATCCAGTGGCGTAGTCAGATTTTTGCTGTGAGCTGTCAATTTTTAGCTATAAATCAAACATATGTTTTTTTAAACGAAACACCCTGTATATTTTTCTTTCATTTGATTGGAAATTTTATAAGCTTTACAAAAATAAATACAGTGTTTCGTTAAAAAAACATTAGTTTAATTTATAACTAAAAATTGACGGCTCACATCAAAAATCTGAAAAACTGTATAAGAGCCAGTTTTTAGCTTTGAGATATGTTAAAGGATAACGGAGATACGAGGGGGGGCCCAAAATGCAATATTTTCAATTTCGCCCTGTATCTCAGAAACGAAGCGGGCTATGAAAATTTTGTTTAGACCATCTTTGTTTTAACAAAAAGGTAGCAAAGTATTGCGAAAACCGCAACTTTCTATCTTTACTCGTAAGTGAGATACCCCATAATATCATCGAAAATGGGACACCCTGTACTACACTTGTGCTCATAAAAATGCAATACAAGTTTTGCAACCGATTTTTGTAATATTTTAGTTTTGTAATACCGGTTGGTTTGAAACATCGATAAAATAAAATTGTTGGTGGTATTAAATTACATGAAAATAGTTAAATAAAAATATCGTATACAAAATTTATTTAATAATGCGAATAATACGACTTTTCAAATACGTACAACAGTAAGTGTATTCCACTTTTATGAGCACAAGTGTACATGCGTACATGCGCTTTACGCACCGAAAAGCTGTCAACCACTGCGCGAGCGTACTAGGGACCTGTTAACCTTATTTGGATTTAACTGCCAAATAAGTTATTTGTATTTGACGAATAAGTTATGTTATTAGCCGAATAAGTGCTAGAGGTGGAAAGACGGTTTCTAGTTATTTGTCAAATAAATTTATTAGATGTTTATTAGGAAGTGGAAAGACCGGGCCTAATAAATATTAAACTACTTAAAATTTCTTACGTCTGTAGCGTTGCTTGCAACTGTCGCAACGTAAGCAGCTACCGCCGGTCAACCATTTTGTACAAATATTGGACCTGGCCCGCGTTGAAAAACTCTCCCAAACGGTTATTGCCAAACGATCCAGTTCACGCTGGATATTTTCACTAAACGGTCGTACTTTATTTTGAACTTCTAATAATTCACCGCCCGACAAATGGAATCTCATGCACGTGCGCTTGTAAGTGCAAGTTAGTAAATTGTTGCACTGAATTAAACCATGGCGATATCTGCACTCTGAACGCCGACACGTTCCGAGCAAAAATTCTCTACACGCCATTATTTAAATCACCGAAACCACTAAAATATCAACTTGCTACGCATCCACGATACGACAAAAAACAAATATACAAGGCGTCTCGAATGGAACTGACCAACTGACACGCCGCATCAGAGCATGCGTAGAAGAAGCATTCCGTAATGAGTCATTCGGCTATGTTCGTTGCCTCGTTTTCGGGTGTTATTTGAATTTTAAACGTAACCACATCACGCGGCATACTTTTGTACCATTAATTTAATTCCTATGTCAAGATCGAGCGTCACTTTTGACACAAATTGACACAAAACCTAGCCTACTAACCGCGAATTTGACATAGACTTACAGACTCACATGTGAATTTATTCCCATTAGTTTTTGAAAACACCCAGTCGTAAATTTAGAAATATGGCGTCAGTATAAAAACCGAACATTTTAATTTATAGAGTAGCTCGAAAATGTTATCTTTCACATTTTTCAATATGCAGAGAGTTCTTGCTGAAAATACATGAAACAACATAACAGGCAGTATAAATACATTTTTCAAAATAAGGTTGGTTGCTTACCTAAACCAAAATTTTACTTACACAATTTTTTTCGCAGCTCCTATAGTTTATTTTAGTAAAATTTTAGAGGTTCGCGTTATATAGATAAAGTCACATCACTCCTTAGACCAAAAAGTAAGTTAACTGACGAACTAATCACGAGCTCGAGTCGCGGGAAATGGCGAACGATTTCATTGCAGTTTTGGATCCCGCCAAAATAATGCAAGGGTTGCAGATTGAACGCCCACAAAGCTGAAAGAAATTGCGTCATAATATAAATGACGGGCAAACCCCTGGATACAGTACTTTCGTTCCCTTGAATTTTTAACGTGCTTGAACAGTTAAAGAACTTTACAATTTTGTAAACAAAGTAATCTCTAGTTTAGTGTTTAAATGTTTCGATTTTTTTTGCATTGCTATAGCTGCGTTCGGAAAGTTACCTCTGACAGCTCTGTTTCCTCGAAATTATTCGCAGAAAGAGATCGATAATTGCCATCGGCGGGGGTGGAAGTGAGATAAATGAACGATTTCGAGGAAACAGAGCTGTCAGAGGTACCTTTCCGAACGCAGCTTATGTTGCCATTGCCACAGCATCTGTTTCGAACAACGTCATTGGCGTAGTGTTAGAGAGGGGTTAATATTGTAAAAGAAAATAAGTTACAATAAATCAAAATAATGGATGGCTAAAGTTGAATACTAGACTTTTCTACGTTGGAAATAATCAGAAATTGAACTGCCAGGGAAGCAAACTGATACTTTACAAACCAATATTTTGATTACTGTACCGATGTCCTTCCAAAACAGCACGCATATGACAACCTAACTTGCAACTATTTGAAGTCAGCACATATTTACCCACTGAATTCGTTAATCGTTTCCCCGACATCGTCTTTGATTACGATAATCTGAGCAGGCATATTCACAGTCGTGTTCAAATAAATCTGGGACAATGTTTTTTTCATATGGAGGTTCCGTTAGGAATTGAAGAATATCTCCAAGGATTCTGCTATCAGAAAGAATTACATTACACTTTTACAGGTAATGAAATCTGTAACTCTTTCTGATAAGCTTAAATTCATGGAGATATTATTCAATCCTTAACTCAACCTGCATGTGAAAAAACACTGTCTCATATTTATTTGAACTCCGACTGTACATCGTTTCCAAACAACGGGTAATGTTGGTACAGGAAATATCCTTGAAGAACAACCCTTATTGGTTTAAATAATGGTGAAATGCTGGATTCAAGTTTCTTACCTTAATTAAAACTGATTGCAAATAACTTCTTATTTTCAGTAGTAATTAACATTCGACTTGAATATAACGAGTTGCTATGATAACAGATATGCAACTCGTTGTCACTCGTTGCATTTCCTAGGATCATAGCAACAAGTTAAAATTCAGGAGAATTATAATCTGGTATTGTTCACGACACGAGTTGCATTTAACTGGAGAATTTAACAAACAAGTCATAAATGAACCAATTTATTGAAATAAATAACTAATCATGAAAGAGTTGCAGTGATTGGACATTTTGAACGAAATCTGTGATTTCATTGGTTTTTAAATATGTGCGTTGAATTCTCATGATTATTTTTCTCTTTAAAATCTACCAGAAATTGCTAATTTCATTTCATATATCATACGTGACAGCTGGAGGAAGTAAAAATTGCTATACTCTCTGTAGGAAGTAGTTTTTTCAGACAAGCTCTCTCGATCTCCCAGTATAGTGTGTACAAAAAATAACGTAATAGTAGATTATGCAATGAGGGAGAGAAATGCGTTATTTTGCTGAGGGCAATTTCTGACTCGAGGGCGAAGCCCGACAGTCAGAAATTGCACTGAAGCAAAATAGCATTCTCTCCGAGTTGCATATACTATTTTTTCACATTGCAGAAAGATTTAAAACAAAAAACCTGTAGTTTTTGAACGTCATTTATGACACTTTAGTTACAATTCTTTTAAAATTAGTAGCCTATGGTAAATTTTAAAGTTGGTGGTACTGTAAGTCATTATGACAAGGGCTCAAAATTATGTCAAATTCGAGGTTATCAGGTTAACCTGCTGTTGTGTCAGTCATAATGAAAACTCCCTAGGGAAATTTTTGTCTTATTTGGTCTCTAGGGAGTAAATGTTTTACTTCTGCCACAATTTTGATGCTAGAGAAACCGACTTCTACTCCCGGTCGTGGAAAAAGGCTCATTATTCCGATTTCTAATAAGCCGACAAGAAAAGGTTTAAAACAAAAGCTTCAGGACATAACTTAAGCTTCAAGAGAAGATTATCAATCTTATATATATTTCTAAAAGTCCTGACTGACTCATCAACGCCCAGCCCAAACCCATGGACCTAGAAAGCTGAAATTTTGCACAGAGGTTTCCTTTATGATGTATACAAGGAATAAGGAAGGATATTTCGAAATTCAACCCCTAAAGGGGTAAAATGGGGGTTCCAATTTTGTATGGAAAGATAACATTAAATAGACATTTCGACTTGAAACTTCGTAGGAGTACTCCTAAGAACAAATAAACAAACACGTATTTTGTGATTTTCCGAAAATCAACCCCTTACGGGGTGAAATGGAGTAAATAAACCTAAAATACGATATGGGTGTCGTTATTGAGGTTTTTTGAGACGTTGATTGCGAAAATGACATTTATTTTTAAGTCCAAGGCGGTGGACATGACATAAGGGAAGGGACGGGACGGGACCCGGGATGGGACGAGACGGAAAGGGAAGGGGTGGGATGGAAGGGAAGGGGACGGGACGGAAAGGGATGGGAAGGGACGGGACTGAACGGGACTGGACGGGACGGGAAAGAAAGGGACGGAACGGGAAGGGACGAGACGGGACGGGGCGGGACGGGACGGAAAGGGAAGGGATGGGATGGGAGGGGACGGGACGGGACGGTACCGAGACGGGGACGGAGAAAAGGACGGGGACGGGGACAGGATGGGATGGGATGGGACAGCTAGCCTTAAAATAAAGATTTCAACTCACCCTAATTTAAATCGAAGGTTTCATATCCAAGATTATTTTGGCACAGAGGGCATCTCGGAATGCATTCTCGGCGCTCCACTATGCTGTCCCTGCAACTCCTGCATAAAACATGATTGCAGGTTGTGCATGCCATATTGTCGGCCTCGATAACATCCAAGCATACAGGACAGTTAAACGGCATGTGATCTTGCATTTTCTTGTGCAAATATTTGCAGTTTCGGGTCGTACACTGCCCCCTTCTGAAATTCCTGCATACTTGATCGGTTTGGCTAGTTCTCGCCAATTCCTGCTGTATGACCATGGTCGGATACCCGCCTTCTTCGAAGCTCTTCCGATCGGCTTTGGTGGCATGTACAAAGCGACATTTTTCTATTTTGAAGTCCAAGGCGGTGGACATGACATAAGGGAAGGGACGGGATGGGACTGGACGGGACGGGACGGACTGGACGGGACGGGACTGGAGTGGACGGGACGGGACTGGACGGGAAGGGAAGGGACGGAACGGGACGAGATGGGACGGAGCGGGGCGGGACGGGACGGGGCGAAAAGGGAAGGGAAGGGATGGGATGAATGGGAAGGGATGGGATGAATGGGAAGGGGTGGGATGGAAGGGGAGAGGACGGGACGGGACGAAAAGGGACGGGACTGGACGGGAGGGGAAGGGACGGGAGGGGAAGGGACGGGACGTGACGGAACGGGACGAGACGGAAAGGGAAGGGGTGGGATGGAAGGGAAGGGGACGGGACGGAAAGGGATGGGAAGGGACGGGACTGAACGGGACGGGACGGGACTGGACGGGACGGGAAAGGAAGGGACGGAACGGGAAGGGACGAGACGGGACGGGGCGGGACGGGACGGAAAGGGATGGGATGGGAGGGGACGGGACGGGACGGGATGGGACGGTACCGAGACGGGGACGGAAAAAAGGACGGGGACGAGGACAGGGTGGGATGGGATGGGACAGCTAGCCTTAAAATAAAGATTTCAACTCACCCTAATTTAAATCGAAGGTTTCATATCCAAGATTATTTTGGCACAGAGGGCATCTCGGAATGCATTCTCGGCGCTCCACTATGCTGTCCCTGCAACTCCTGCATAAAACATGATTGCAGGTTGTGCATGCCATATTGTCGGCCTCGATAACATCCAAGCATACAGGACAGTTAAACGGCATGTGATCATGCATTTTCTTGTGCAAATATTTGCAGTTTTGGGTCGTACACTGCCCCCTTCTGAAATTCCTGCATACTTGATCGGTTTGGCTAGTTCTCGCCAATTCCTGCTGCATGACCATGGTCGGATACCCGCCTTCTTCGAAGCTTTTCCGATCGGCTTTGGTGGCATGTACAAAGCGACATTTTTCACCATAACGGCAGTGTCCCGTATTCTGGTGCTGTCTGCAGTACACCACCTTCGACCTCTGCACCTGCCTAAAATACAAATATAGTCCATCCAGAAAACTCCCGTGATGCAAAAGTGACATTCAGTTGGTTATTATAGAAATCCCTATTAGGCCGTTAGTCATCTTTAGATTTGATATTAGCCCCATTTTCAATTTCAGTCAAGGCATGTGGAGAAATTTAGGAATTATTGCCGAAAAATTTTGCAAATTAGTCAATTTCTTTAACTATCCATTCAAAGAACAAAATATATACACTTGAGAGCAAAAGTATTCGGCCACAAAATGTTGAAAGCAGCTGATCTAAGGTAATTAATATTACTTTAGGAGAATTGTCAGCTAGAGTTTGTGTTCAAAATAGTAACTTTGTTCATTCTTTTTTAAACAATCCGAAATTATTCAAAAAAAACATTCAGTATTAGTCAAGACAAGATAATTCATAAACATTTTTAATAAGGCGTTACCTTTCTTCAGACATATGTATACAAAATAAAATATAAAGTTGTGTTTGCGAATTTAAATGTAATGAAACAAATGTTTAAATATTACCTAAGTTAGTGAAAGATTACTTCCTGAAATAAGTATGGAGTTTGTTTTTTTTTAAATAACATAGTGCCCAATCTTATTGTTATTATTTATTAAATGTATTATTATTATTATTTATTAAATGTATTATTATTATTATTTATTAAATGTATTATTATTATTATTGATGTTTTTGCCACTTTATTTTATTAAGGACCTATAAGGGGCCCGCAGCAAATTTTCGCGGAGGGGCCCGAAATCTGAATTTACGCCGCTGTAATTATTGACAATTTATACTCAAATTAATTTATTATTTGATGACTTTCAGGGTTCACTAGTTTTTACTATTTAAAACAACGATTACTCGAACGACGAGGGAGTTTTTATGAAAATAACTTTATTAGCATTATTGCTATACATAAACAATTTCAAACGATCCCATAATTTTGTTATTATAAATCCCAGCCCAAAATTCTAGAATTTGGCAAAAAATGACTTTTTTCTAGGTACGGAATGAATGGAGAATTTTAATGAAAACACGATTTCAAAGAAAAACACGAAGAGAGCATTGTTTGCAACTTTCTAAGGGCACTCGTGCCAATCTGCAATAAATAATGTAGGTATATAAATAAAAATCAATTGCCGCATGTATGTTACATCTTCACTGGAGGACGGCTTGACCGATTTGGCTCATTTTTTTGTGTTTCTAGTTGTCAGGACAAGGTTTAGGTATATGAAAGAAAATTTTGGGGAAATCCACCGGAAAGTCGGAAAATCAAACAGATGATTTTCTATGGTATTTTTGTATGGGTTTCGTATGTTTTCGTTTCTAAATGGCTTTTCGAAGAGAACATACCGAAACTTTCAGCATTAGAGAATTCGTTATGCAGCGGCATATTCTTAAACATAAAAGAACAAAGTTTTATGTCACTAATGTCGCTAATTGCTTTATCATCGTTTTTTACTAGAGGACCATTGTTTTTGTGATCATGGCTACTTGATAATTGCACGTCTTAAAGACAACCAAAAATTTTTGATGGGCATTTTAAGGTAAACGATTGCATTTAGGCTTAAGAACTAAGAGTACATTATTTTTGTGACTTTTAATTCTCTTTCAGATAATAACCTAAAATTTCAAAAAATATGTTGCAGATAACGAAGTTAAAGTTAAAAAAAGTTTTCAAAGATAGGTAACGTCCCTCTTACAGTCAAGTCTAGTATATCAAACATTTTTTACTAGTGCAGTACATACTAGTGCGCATGTATACCAAAATTCAAATCGATATCTCTACATTTTTACTGAAGAGACTTTGTACTAAGGTATAGGTATTAGGTTTAATCGATTCATTATAACGTAAGGAATCTATGACTAATCGATGTCCCATTCTTTTTGGTAAACCATGTATATATTATGTCTAAGCTCCATAGCTCGCCTTACGGACATAACGCGTCGTCGCCGTAAGGCGAAGATATGTAAGTGGCATGCAACGCTTTCGGTGGTTAGACGTGAAACTTTAATATTTTTTTTCTATCGGAGGGGTGACTTTTAATGTTTCCAAACGATTTTAAGTTGTTACTGGTGTTTTGGTTAGGGCTGTTTCAATTTTGGTTAAGCTACGAGTTTTATCAACAAAGTTACGTTTGATATCTTACCATATTTTAAATTTAAAGCTGGGTGAATTATTAATATCCCAGTACGTATGTTTTTTGAAATTATAAAATGGGAAAAAAAATTCGCCTCGGTTAATAATAATTATTTTTAGTATAATCTAGAAATTTTTTCTTTCAACTACAATAATTCGATAATAGTAATTTACGATACAAGTAACGTTATCAAGCTTTTTACATTAGGAGAGAATAGTTTGAATGAACGAGCGCCGTTAGCAGCGCGTTCTTTAAAATTCTAGAGTAATGTAGAAAGCAGATAACGTTACGTATATCTAACACAGTTTCTTTTATCCTAAAATACTAATCTTAAAAAAAAATAGGAAAAATTATTATTAATGACACAACAGCGAGACATATATCTGCTATGGCTGTGGTGGTTTCACTCAATACTGTATTGTTGGTAGCACTGTCAGGTTATGTCAAATTTGAGATCTGCAGGTTAAGTTTTGCGTCAGTCTGTGTCAACAAACCAAACCTAACCTACTAACATCGAATTTGACATAGACTAACATTGTCACTAACAATACACGTCAGTACTGCCAACATGTGATTAAATGCAAATAAAGTACATATCGGTATGTTATTTTTCTTAACAACACTTGTGCTGTTAAATGCACCTTAACGCAACTCGTTGCTAAGGAGTTATTAGCATGGTAACAAAATAGGATAAAATAAATTGTATTTATGGTCCGATTTAGCTCATATTCAGAATGTACGTTGGTTACTTAGAGAGAAATGTCTATACAAAAAATGAACCCGGTAGGTGGCGCTGGAGTCAAGATATTTACCAAATAGTGTATTTATGGTCCGATTTAGCTCATATTCAGAATGTACGTTGGTTACTTAGAGAGAAATGTCTATACAAAAAATGAACCCGGTAGGTGGCGCTGGAGTCAAGATATTTACCAAATAGTGTATTTACGGTCCGATTTAGCTCATATTCGGAATGTACGTTGGTTACTTAGAGAGAAATGTCTATACAAAAAATGAACCCGGTAGGTGGCGCTGGAGTCAAGATATTTACCAAATAGTGTATTTACGGTCCGATTTAGCTCATATTCGGAATGTACGTTGGTTACTTAGAGAGAAATTCCTATACAAAAAATTAACCCGGTAGGTGGCGGTGGAGTCAAGATATTTACCAAAATGTGTATTTACGGTCCGATTTAGCTCATATTCGGAATGTACGTTGGTTACTTAGAGAGAAATGTCTATACAAAAAATGAACCCGGTAGGTGGCGCTGGAGTCAAGATATTTACCAAATAGTGTATTTACGGTCCGATTTAGCTCATATTCGGAATGTACGTTGGTTACTTAGAGAGAAATGTCTATACAAAAAATGAACCCGGTAGGTGGCGCTGGAGTCAAGATATTTACCAAAATGTGTATTTACGGTCCGATTTAGCTCATATTCGGAATGTACGTTGGTTACTTAGAGAGAAATGCCTATCCAAAAAATTAACCCGGTAGGTGGCGGTGGAGTCAAGATATTTACCAAAATGTGTATTTACGGTCGTTAGACGTAAAACACTAATATTTTTTTTCTATCCGGGGGGTGACTTTTAATGTTTCCAAACGGTTTTAAGTTGTTCGGGCCCTTTTTGGTTAAAGCAGTTTAAAATTCCACGAAGATTGGACGTTTATTACCAAAGTTAACTTCGATATGTTACCATATTTTAAATTTAAAGCTAGGTGAATTATATATAATTCACTGGGTGCGTTTTTCGAAATTAGAAAATGGGACAAATAATTTTGTGGCATCATACATAGGTATTAAAATAATATCGCGTAATATTTTTTTAGATTGGCCTCCAGCAGCAAGTTAAGCAAAAACGTAATGTCACTTCAAATAAATTAAACCAAAAGTGTTTTGAGGCGTATCAAATCCCGTCACATATATTTTCTCATTTTATATAAGCAACCGTATTGCACTGTAGTCCATTTACTAAGGAAAAAAAGTTCTAACTTCGTTGACTCAAAACCGATTTTGATATATTTTTTTTAATTTCGGAAATGTTTATAGAAAAGTTCCCCACGGGTGAGAAGGTGTGCTTTTTATTTTTTCAATTGTTATTAACAAGTAAGTGTTTTTTAATACAGTCTTAATTAAAAAAATTACTCTTTTATTTATTTAAACAATTGCCTGACACTTGATAACATTCATTCGGTTTTTATTTGGTATACAGGGTTTTTTTGGGTCGCTGATCTCAAATTTTGTGTTAAAATTTATCAAAAATGGAAAATAACGTCTTTAAAGTGGCAAAATAGCTTCATTTTTGAATTTCGCGCGTTGCCTCATATCTAGGGGTTTTGGACACGCTTATTATAAATATAGCATTAAGAGGTTAATTTTTATTCTGTACGATTATTATTATTATTTAATAAACATTATATACTAATAAAATTCTAAAATTGTTATATTAACTAAAAGTTAAATAGATTAAATACATTTAACTATAACATATAAATTCGAACGCCTAAAAATGTATTTTCTACGACCTCTTTGTACAATTACCAAAATATATTACTGAATTAAACGATTTGCTAGTGACCGAAGGAGGAATGTTATTACATAAAAACAAATGGCAACTTGTTCAACAGTATGGTGCAATTTTAACTAGTTATATTAATTTTATTGTACGTAATTACGAAAAAACGCAATTGTTTTTGTCGATCATCAGAAACATCGAATAAATCCCGATGGCTCAAGACGAAAACTGCACCTGATATTCGATTGGATAGAGACAGGTTTAGTTATAGTCTCAGAGAATATAGACGTATTAGTTATATTAACAGCTTTAGCTTCCCCTGATAATGATATATATTTTTTAAAACCTGCCAAATATAAAGAAATATCTTTCTCTAAGAGCCTGTAATTTGCGATATTAAGTAAACATCTAAGAATATAAATGTTTTGAAGTCTAACGACAAGTGGTCTTTTCATATTGGAAAATGTGTGCTACTAACAATTTTACATTTAAAATTAAGGCTTAACACACACAAAGAAATTAAAGATAGACCAGCAAATGCAGCGGAATTTGCATCCTGTTGTTGGGTCACTGTTTATATATACGTCACGTCGGATGGCATTCCGTTCTTGCACAAAAGTCCCAAGGTCGCCGTGTTATTTTATATCGTATTTCTTTGTACCAAGTCGTAGGTATTAGTTTTCTTTATATTAATATTATATTATTAATTGGTTTAATTATACCTTCGTGATTTTACCGATTTGGAACTAGTTGTCCCGCAACGAAATGCTTTCCCGAAATGTCCCGATTTTCCAAGAAAATATGCTTTCACAATTTCCAGTGATTTCTGCAAATTCTGGTTCAAAATTAGTTAAAATTACCCATAAATGCAAGCCATGGTTAACAGAGACTATCAAGCTTCTAATAAACTTAAAGAATAAGGCATATAATAGGTATAAACATTCCAAATCATTAGCGCATTGGAAATATTGCAAATCGATACGAAATTCTGTGACTTTAGCTACAAAGGAGAAAAAAGCGTATTTTAACTTTGTATTTGATGGCTATGATACTAAATCCATATGGAGGGAAATTAAATCTTTGTGTGTGAACAATATTGAAAGCAACAATACCATACCAGAACATTTAAGTAAACCCGATTCATTAATAATTTTTTCATAAATAATGTACCAAACGTCAACAATGATAACAATAATGTATTAGATTTTTATAAAAACCACAAACTAAATGAACTCAGTGTTAATATTGCGGATATTGTCGGAATTATAAACTCGATTAAAAGTAAATCTAAAGGAATCGATGTACTTAATATTGACTTTAAAATGCGGGTTCCAATTTTGTACGGAAAAATAATATTAAATAGACGTTTCGACATGATACTTAGTACGAGTACTCCTAAAAACAAATAATCAAACACGTATTTCGTGATTTTCTGAAAAGCAACCTCTTAGAGGATGCAATGGGGTAAATAAGCCTAAAAATCGTTATGGGTGTCGTTATTGATGTTTTTTGGGACGTTGATTGCGAAAATGGCATTTATTTTTAAGTCAAAGACGGTAGACATAACATAAAATTAAAACTCTATAGTGGCGGTCACAGACCAATATTATTTTTGGGCAGAACAGCGTTTGCCGGGTCAGCTAATAACGTAATCATTGTCTCGACTACTTTTTTTGCTGCGCAGCACGAATCGGTTCGCCGCATGGCCTATTATAGATATATTGAATATGTACTACAGCACATATGACGCTCTTGGGATGGCAAAATTACATATTATAGGTCATACAACGATCTTTGTTTTGCTGCGCAGCACGTCTTTGCTAAATTACATATAATCGGTCATACAACGCTCTTTGCTTTAACAACTCATATTGTTCCATTTAAAAAACATAGTTATCAATTGTTTTAGTACGTTTGGTGCTATAATTCGGTCATGAGGAATTTTTAGAGTCAATTGGAGTTTGTGTTGCATTTCTTGTTGGATTGCTATTGATTTTGCGTAATTCATGGCCTACTTTGACTAAAAAATTTTTTTTAATTTTGAAAAATAATAAGTTCCTAAATTTAAATTTAAGAATGCTATTATAAAGCACTTTTAGTGCTGATTTCAAATATCTAAAAATATACAGGGTATTCCATTTAAAAAACCAAAGTTGTGTATCACCACGTAAAAATAGGAGGCTATGGCTTAAATTAATTAACGTCAATTTTTAGGTTGTATACTGGCATTTAAAACAGAAGAAAGTTCTTTTCGATATCTCTATTATTAACGAAGTTACGAGCTGTCTAGCGATCTACAAACACACTGTATACTTTCGTTAATGTAGTTCGTAATATTTTCATCCCTGGATTTGGCTTTTACACTACTTTGAATATAGTTTATCTGCTGTATAATTAATTTTCTACTGTACGAACCTGAAATACAACGAAAAGCATTTTAATAATGTTTAGACCAAGTAATCGAGTATTTTGAAGATTATCTTTAATAATAAATATTCCCAACTTCCAAATCAAGTAGTTTACAATAATTTTTAGATCACCTAAAAACCAAATAAAGAGATTATTAGAAGGTAATAGGTGATCCCATAACCGCACAAACCTTTCCTATTTGTTTAAAAATTCTATTCTACTGAAATAATGCCACTACGACCTCGGTAAATACAAATAAATGTAAGGTTTAAGGTAATAAAATGGTTAAATATTAAAGACATCAGAGGACAGAACTTGTAATTAATTCTTAAAACGTTTTTATTAATAGCGAATTCGGCTGACTGCACCGATGACGTCTTGCCTACGAGATTATCTTCACAAAACAGATTATGTTGCAGCCAGAGCGAGCGAAATTCACCATATATATAACAGGTAATAGGCAACCCTCAACGAATTTTGAAATTTTCCCAGCTTGAGTATAGGCAACCTTCAACGAATTTTGATATTTTCGGAGCTGTAGTATAGGCAACCGAGGCTAACTTCGCACAAAAATCGACCACGTAGTTCTTAAGAAACGGCGTTGGCGCATGCCGGTAGTGGGCGCGTTCATCGAGTCGTTGTACGTACCCTTACATGTGTAAGATTTCCGACGACGTCGTCGCAAGGGCGAAAACTCGCCGTTAGACCGGTTACATACACTAGAAAATCGTCGTATGTGGGAAACCAGGTATATATATATATATATATATATATATTGCAATGACCCTATACCATAATAATATTTGTAGGTTTATAATTAATGTAATAAATAAAAAGAGTCACCACACAATATTTAATTTAGTTCTATTACTTGCTAAAATCAAACTAACTGATTAATTTATTTCGTTGGGTACGCCAAAATTGAGAATTACTCTTATGGTAGTTTACCCTTTACCTAATCCATTCATCTGATTTACTAATTTTGCTAGCTCAATTTTTAACAGAGACATGAAATTAAAACTCAAAAACTCAGGTCTTGGGTTCCTAAACTTTCCTAGTTAAAATTTTTACGGTACGCCTCTGAACTGTAGGCAGAATGTCTAAAATGTAGGCGTGATGCGCCGTTGGTACGTCAAATCTATCACCACAAGTTCCAGTTATTTTCAGCTCGCGTTTGAAATTGATTTATCAACAATTAAATGAACAAATTTTTATGGTAAGATTTTGAATAATTGCCTTCAAGCGGCGTTCTAGGCAATCTTTTGTTTTCCAGACCGATAGCTATTGGTGCATTCTTAAGAAGGACGCCGTATTCGTATTCCTGACACCCTATGCCTTCCCACGATGCTGCTCGCTGATGTCGCAGGAATTCGCCAACTGCCGAACCTGCCTCGGAACGCCAAAAACTCAAATACCTGGAATCTCTTGCCTCCAATTGTGCTGAAACACTCGAATTCGCTGATTACGATGGTGCTATTTATTTTTTTATACGTTTATGCCTTCTATAAAATTTTGATAATTAAAGATAGAGCAAAATTTAACCAACTTTCATAATTTATTCAGAACAATTGCTATCCCTTGTCGTAATTGACAAAACACTGTCTACAGATTTGAATTGTAGGAAATCAACCAGATACAAAAACATAACTTATAATCTAATCTAACAAAATTTTATCAGTTAATTACAATCTCTTATGTACTAGAATTATTGTCTTTTGGAATTGTTTATTTCTCAACGTTTTTTTATGCGCCACTCACTTGATTTTTTTATCACACTTAAATGCCCATTGTTTATCACTACACTGACTAGTTTTTTAATCCACCAACATTGTCTAATTTCTTGCTTATTTGAATTCCATCTAATTTCTTGCTATTTCAATCTCTTCAAATCCCCAAGTCTTGTATTTTCATGTAATAAATGACTTGCCTGGCTTTTCTATGTTCTTTGCCTTATTCTTCTAGTCATTCTTGTTCTCACCTTTATTAAAAATGTTCATTTGCTACCCATTCTCTAATGACTTTACTTTCTACACTTCCATTTTTAAGCTGTGTCTAACTTGAACTTTTTGTGCCAGTTCTTAATTAATTTAGATTCGGCTTTTAGTTTGTGCAAATCTATTATATTACGATTAAAATTATATTGCTAAACCCAATACACGGAATTTGAGCTTCCATATTTCTGTGCCTATTCAAATATAATCAATGTCATTGGCGAATTATATCAGTGTTACTAGCTGAAACCCGCGGCATATGCCGCATTTAAAATGTACGACAAATGTAATAACTTTTGTTGCACTAAAGACAGTTTTAAAAGCACGCTAGAGATTGGCAGTAAGGAAAAGTTCCAAAAAATATATTTTCAAATGGAAAGTCTCTGGAAAGGAAACGCTCGTCTCTGGAAGGCGTCCTAATTAATACGACGTTGTTGGATGCAGTAAAAAAAAATCAGGAAAGAATTAATACTCTTATGAGATTATATGTGAGAATTATTTGTGCCACCGAAATAATTTTCAGCTGCTTGCAATCTGTGTTTCTTTTCAGGTTTAAGCCGTTGAGGCGTTGAGCGTCATAAAAATATAAATGCGGTAACTCAAGTCTCCAGTTACGCCGTTACTGTTATTGTTAAATAACTCGATTAATTATTATTTCTTTGTCATTTTAAACTGGCATTATTATTATTATCTCTATAATAGCAACCATAAGTAACTGTTTATAATGTTTATATGCTAGCGAGTTGTTCTTAAATCGCTAGTGAATTAATAGTAGATTGTTCTACAAGTTAAGAAAAGTGAGAGTTTTCCGGCGAATGTAAAAGTTTTACGTGAGCATGGAAGAATAACTTTTCCAATGTGTTGAACATGCAATGTTTCCGTGTAATTGACAAAAATATCTTTTTAAATAATTTTGGTCAAAGTATGGAAGCGTAATGTTTACTGTACTGTATAAATACAGAGTCCGGCAACAAAGCGGGGGTGGAAGATATTTCTAAAACGATGAGAGTTACATGAATATTGTGTACATAAAAGTTGTAGGTACGAAAGTGGTGCACATTACTAAAATAGTTTTGATTATACAGGGTGTCGCAAAAAAGTATGGCGAATCAAACTTACTTTTTTTTAAATAGAATGCCCTATATTTGGGTAGCTTAAAAGTTTTGTATTGAAATACTCATCATTTTCAGATAAAGTTGTATGGGTCTAACGTCAACTGTTTTGGAGATATTAACGATTTTATGCAAAAAAATGCTGAACTTCAAGGCGACTGCTTTAAGCGACAGAAAACAATTGAATGAAGGAAAACGTTACCAAAAAATTATGATTTTTGTAAACTATCTTTCAAGTGTAAAATGGTGGATCTGGGTATTAATGTTATATAGGGTGCTCAATATTTGCAAATTTAATAATTTCGATTATTTTTCAAATGGAACGCCCTGTATATTTTTGTATTTTTGAAGAGCCCTTTTAATGAGCTTTCTTTTGATATGTTACTTCATACTTCTAAGTTCAACTGTTTTTCAGATATGCCTGTTTGAACATAAAAACAATTTAAACCCCTTAAGATGCTTTATTTCAAGGGATAAAAACAAACGCCCTTAAAATAGTGATTTAAACGCATGATCTCTCTAAAAATAAAAGCACAAATTCAGTCAGTGTTGATACAGGAAATTATAAACACGAAAAAAAAAACGATAAATGCAGGAATAAATTAATTCCACGGTCAAATTAAATCAGATAAAAAAAAAGCCAATACACCAAAAGCTTATACGTAATTACACTAAATGTTCAAATAGTTCTCCTTTCCTGCTCTGAGTATTAAAGCTGTACAGAGAATTCATAATCTGCAAATATAATTAGTTTGATTTATTTAAATGGAACACCCTGTATATCCCTGTATTTTTAAAAATTACTTTTAATGAGCTTTCTTAATAATAATAATAATAATAATAATACCATTTATTTGCCCAAAAAAATACAAGTTAAAAAAAATACAGTTACTTTACAAATAAATACAAATAAATGTAATTAGACATATAAAAGAAGAAGAGAAAGATGGAAGCATGAAATTATGAATGAAATTTACTGCAATTCGCTAATTCGCCTGGCGAATTGTTGCGAAGTGCAATAATTCCCTCTATAATATACAAATTAAAAAATTTCTGAGATTTCATTAACCAAGGATTATTTAATCACAAACAACAATATATATAATGTATAAATAAAGTAAAATAAGAGAACTTCCAATAGAAAATATTTAGAATCATACTTTATGAAACTAAATTTTTTATTTCGTTTTCAGATACTGTTTTCAAAAAATTGCAAATTTATCTTTTGAAGGTTATTGAACTATAAGGTATAGAAAAATCTATAGTAGAGTTAATTTTGATATAATTGTATATTTTATGAATAAAAAATAAAAAATTGTGCTGACCAAAAGACTTATTCATCTGAGGAGTATAGGCGACAAGATTATTGCGTAACCGAGTACTGTATAAATGTAGTGGAAATTCTAAATTTAATGAATTTCTGTGTTTGTACATATATTTGGCAATTGAAATAAAATATAATCTATAAAATGTAGGCACGTCAAATTCACAAAAGAGCAATGAAGTGGAATAAAAATATGGTTTATTTAAAATAACTTTTATAATCATTTTTTGCATAACTTCAATTCTAGATAAATGTATACTGGCCGCTCCACCCCATACGAGAATTCCATAGTTTAATATTGACTGTATGTAACCATAATAAAGCGTTTTTAAAGTGCTTAGTTGAGCAAACTGCTTTAGAGTTCTAAAAAGATTTACGTATTTTTTTTACCAAGTAATCTATGTGTACATCCCACCTTAAATGTTGATCTACCATTAACCCTAAATATTTTATGGAAGAGGACTTCTTAATATTAATAGAACAAACACAATTAATTCCTTTACAATTATAAGAATGAATAATCAACTGATTTGGGATAGGCAAGGCTTGATTATAAATTGTGAAAGGCATATAAAACGTTTTATCATAATTCAAGGTTAGGATATTGTTATCTAACCAATATTTTAAAAACTTAAGATGGTTAGTGGCATCAGAAATGACGTGATCCCATGAATCACCATTGATCACAATAGCAGTGTCATCTGCAAAGGAAACCATATGACTGTTATGTAAGTTGTAGAGCAGAAGGTCATTTATATACATAATAAAAAGCAATGGTCCTAAAATTGACCCTTGTGGAACCCCACACGATATAGATTTTGCAGAACTTAAAGAGTTATTAACTACGACCTGTTGTTTTCTTCCTGTTAAATAACTTTTTATAAGTGATAGTGCAATCCCCCTCACGCCGTACATCTCCAGTTTATGGCACAAAATACGATGAGAAACTGTATCAAATGCCTTGGCCAAATCTAAGAATATCGCAAGAGTAGGCTTAGAAGAGTCTAAGGAACGATATATATTAGATGTCAGAAAAGCCAAGCATCTTCAGTAGATTTCCCATTAGTAAAACCATATTGATTATCAGAGAAAATGTTACAAAGGTTGAAAAATGATTCCAATTGTTTTTTGATAAGCTTTTCAAATATTTTGGAGATGCAAGACATGAGGGCAATTGGTCTATAGTTTGAAATCTTAAGTATTGAACCAGATTTATGAATTGGTGTGACTATAGCAGTTTTTAGGCAATTTGGAAAAATACCTTCAGTTAAGCAATAATTGAATAATGTAGAGAGAGGTAAAGAAATACTCTTTGATATTTTTTTCAAAACTATTGTAGATAATTGATCAGAACCCCGTGAAAAGGTGTTGTTCAAGCTTTTAATACTATTTTCAACGTCAAAGTGATCAAATGGTTTCCAATATAATGACTTTGCATTTACATTGATATTATGTTGAAAGGCTTGATCCAGACCTGTTATTTCTGATGCCAACTGATTCGGAACCTGTACAAAAAAAACTATTAAATTCATTAGCAATTGCCTCGTTACAATCAATTATTTGTCCATCTTCAGTTTGAATTTGTGTTATAATAGACTTTTTTGAATTTATATTAGCAGCTGTTTTAGTAACTTTCCAGAGTTCTTTTGAATTTTTACAATTATCAAATTTATTTTTATACTAATTATTTTTGCATGACCGAATTAAATTATTCACCAAATTTCGTTGTGCTTTATAGTTATTGTGCGCGTTAAGGTCGTTTTTGTTTCGTAAATAAGTTTTAAATAAAATGTTTTTTATATGAATTTGTCCCACAATTTCAGTTGATATCCATTGTTTTTTCTTAACTAATTTACTTTCCTTTTTAATTATAGTAGCATCCTTAATCGCAGTTTGTAAAATATATAAGAAATTTTCAAAAGCAATGTCAACATTTTGCTCAACTAAACCATTCCATTGAATTCTTTCTAATATATTATTTAATTTTTTGTAATCTATTATTTCTTTAGATATGCGATCCTTTTTTAAAATACATTGGTTCGTTTGTTTAAAATTTAAATATAAGCATACAGGAAAATGATCAGAAATTTTAAATGACAACGTCAAAGGGAGGCTATTAAGCGAATTAAGTGAAGCTTTTAGGTAAAAATGGTCAATATACGTCTCTGATATCTCGGAAATTCTCGTTGGTTTGTGGATACAACGATGAAAGCCAAAAGTACACATTAAATTTAAGTAAGAATCCACTAAATTATCATTTATTAGGAGTGTGTTAATATTTACATCACCACAAAAAATTTCTATTTAATTTTTAGTATAGTTGGTGAAATACTCATTTAATATTTGGATGAAGTCATTAGCATTAAAAGAAGGTGCCCTGTATACAGCGGTAAGCGAAATTTTAATGTCATTAAGAATAAGACTCGTTCGCAATAAAATAAAATTATTAATGTTTATTCTATCAACAGTATGTGTAATAGTTGATTTAATGTAAACCACTACTCCATCAGATTTATTAAGATTACTATTATTATGATAAATTTTATAACCATTTAAATTAAGAAAAGCGGTACTATGTATTTCCCAGCATTCACCTAACACAATTATATCAAAATCACTATCCAAGAATTGAAGCAAAACTTCTAATTCAGTAAAATGCAGCTGTAGGCTTCTAATATTTGTTTGTAAAATTTTTAAGTTAACTTCATTTCCTATCTCAAAATTCGGTCGTATTGGTTATTTCTAGTTTTGAGTTCTGGTTCAATTTTTGTATTTTAAGCTTGGTTTTATCTTTTGTTTGAAGAATTCAAGTGTTTGTTTTTTATCCCTTGAAATAAAGCATCTTAAGGGGTTTAAATTGTTTTTTATGTTTAAACTCGCATATCTGAAAAACAGTTGGAACTTAAGAGGTATGAAGTAACATATCAAAAGAAAGTTCATTAAAAGAGCTCTTCAGAAATACAAAAATATATAGGGCGTTCCATTTGAAAAAAAAATCTAAATTAAATTTGCAAATATTGAGCACTCTGTATAACATTAATACCCAGATCCACCATTTTACACTTGAAAGATAGTTTACAAAAATCATAATTTTTTGGTAACGTTTTCCTTCATTCAATTGTTTTCTGTCGCTTACAGCAGCCGCCTGAAGTTCCGCAATTTTTTGCATAAAATTGTTAATATCTCCAAAACAGTTGACGTTAGACCCATATTAAAAAATTAATTGTGATTTTGCGTCAAATGTATTTTTCCCTCTTTATTGTTATTAGTCTTCTTCTTCTTCTTTGGTCCATTAGCTGGCGGTCCGGGCGGGACGTCCCCGCAACGAATACGCTGCTGTCGGTGCCGCTGGGTCTCGAACTCCATTTACGATTCGTTTCCATTTTTGACGATTTTTGGCGACGTGTTGGGCATCGATAACCGATAATCGCTGATTCTTTAAGTTGCCCTCGATATTCTTTAGCCAGGTTTTCTTCGGTGCCGATCGCTGAATTCTCCAGTCTGCCGGACGGTCTTGCCAAAGAAGTTTACATGGCAAACGGTTATCATCCATTCAGCAGACATGTCCGAACCATCGTAGTGTCCACGTTTCCGATCCATAAAGAAGAATGGGAAGGATCAGCGTTCGGTATAAGCGTACTTTCGTTTTGATGGTAGTATTTGTTTTCTCATACGCACCATTTGAGCAAGGCGAATGTTGATGTTGCCTGCCCGATGCGGCTGTAAACGTCGGCCGTCGATGCCACTTTCTTTTCCTCAACCAGCAATCCCAAATACACTGAGCGACAAAAGTCTGGGTTTACGAATAATTTTTCCAATTTTACATACTGAAAATGGTTTCTGGCGCTTAAAATCTGATGTCGATGTTTACATATCAATAATAGTTATTTATGCATCAAGGACGAAAAATTGGCTTTTTATGGACGATGCCTGCAATTGCTGGCCGAGGCGATGGCCGAGGCAAGCAATCAGGCAAGGCCATAAAAAGCAGTTTTCGTCCGAGGTGCATATTAAATTTTTCCGTCGACCGTCATAATTTGAAAAAAATTAAAGTGAAGTCCGAATTATAAAGTTGTTGAGAACAAAAAGCGTTTACGGACGAAAAGTGTTTGCGGACGAAAAGTGTTTACGGACGAAAAGCGTTTGCGGCTGTAAAGTGCGGCCTTAAGTGTTTGCGGACGAAAAGCATTCTCGGACGAAAAGCATTTACGGACGAAAAGTGTTTGCGGACTAAAAATTAATGGTGTCCAAAAAAGTGGCATTTTTGGTACGCAAATGCGTCCGTAAAATCACATTTTATAGTGAGGTCGACGGAAAACAAATTTAGTGCTATAGTGGGCTAACTCATAACCATACAATTGTTGAAATATTGCGATTTTGTTTCTGTCGTACATTATTCAAGTTTTTGATAAAGTTTTGTTAAGAATCAGGTTGGCGTCAGGGATATGTTTACAGCATGTCAATTGTTTCCGATAACTGTCAGTATTAACTGTTAATTCTACGCCACGAGCTCTAATTACACATTCTAGACGTCTAGGCATACTGCTAATCAGTCGTGCAAGATTTTCTTGTAGTAACCTATCCTAATGTCCGAGGCCAATTAGGGCGAGTACGAATTGTTCTTCTCAGTTGATCCCGCATGTGTTCTATCTGGTTCAGGTCTTGTGAGCAGGCTGGCCAATCCAAAAGTGTAATTCCAACTTCGTTTAGATACTGCAGAGTAATGTTGGCTACGTGTGGCCGTCCATTATTTTGCATTAAACGGAAGTTGTCACCAACAAAATGACTAAACGGAACAACATATTCCTCAAGAATGTTCCTAATGTACCGTTGCGGCCAACTCAAAGTGCACGGCAGATTTTTAGCTTGTAATACGATATTCTAATCATAGACGTCGAGTTTTGACGTTTACGTTTGTCATCAACTGTCATAGAACTGAAAACTCGGAAAATTCCCAGACATTTGTCAGAAGCAGAGAAAATGCGAGCTATTTATTACAAAACTGAAAGAGAACTGGTCGCTGAGTCGAGTTGCAACAGATTTGCATGTGAGCAAGAGCTGCACTTTCAAAATTAAAAATCGTTGGCAGCAGAAAGTTCTGCAGGAAAAGTTTTTTTAACACCAGAGAACAAAGAATGAAGAGTACAATTTGCAACCAACTATTTGAATGAGATCGACGACTTTTGGAACACGACTGTTTTATCAGGTGAAAAGGTATTTCAATCATTTACCAATTGACGATTAAGGGTGTGTAGACCACAAAATTCAAGATTTAAGGAGCAATATTATGTTCAACCCTTAAGGAGCAGTGGACGATTCTCTGTAAACGTATGGGGATGGATCAATGCTCACGGATCTCGGGCATGCTATAGAATTAATGGTCGACTGAATGCTGAAAATTATCGTAACATTTTGCAAAATGTGATGCTGCCATCTGTAAGAGAGGTCTTTCCTAATCAATTTACTTTTCAACAGGCAATATATTACCTAATTAATTAATTTTGTTTATGTTAACGTAATTGATAACATTATTTTCACAGGATAACTGTCCTGTGCATACAGCAGGGGTTGTTCATTGATGGTTTGGTGAAATTAATATCAATTTATTACCATGGCCTGCAAGAAGTCCGAACTTGAATCCCATCGCAAATGTTTGGGGCTATTTAACTGCAAAAATTTATACCAGGGAATTTTGCACCAAACAAAACCGATTAATTATGGGAAAGAATAAGAAATGCTTGGAAGGAACTGAGAGAAGGATACAATGTGGAAACATTGGTCAACTCTATGCGAAACAAACTGCAAAGCGTAGTAGCAATTGAATACTGATACATATTTATTAAATACATATTATTATATAGTTTGTTTACTTGTGAAACTTTGCTAAAATACAAACATTAAAAAAGTAATACCTATTCTTATAACCACGAGCAACGCCACTGGAGAAACCCCCATTTAATAAGCCGAAAAATCGCAAAAATAACCATAGTAACAAAAAACCGTGCACTTTGAGGTGTCCGTAACTGTACCTATCTGCATTGAGCGCTGCTCTATCACAGATGTTAAGCTCTGTGTGAGCATCTGAAGAAATCCCTCCCCATACCATTACCGAACCTCCAAAAAAATATGAAGTTGTGGCCATAGCACAAGCAGCATAACGTTCTCCTGGTCTTCTCCATACCCGTGAACGACCATCTGGAGCATTCAAAGTAAATCGAGACTCATCTGTCCATAATACGCATCTCCATTCGCGATCCCCCCAGTTGTGGTAAGTTCTAGCAAAATTTAGCCCATTCTTTAGCCATTCTTAAGCCCATTTTGAACGTTTTCTTTGTGAAACTTGTATAGCCACTTCCGCCGCCACTGCCAACGTGGTCGTAGTATCCATCACAGTTGATGAAGCGGTGATATCAGAAAAACTGAACGAAACAATCCGTTCGTGTGTGGCTGAAGTCGTTGTTCGTTTTTACCCGTACAGTTTTGCCCGTGCAGACAAAACTGCCAGAAAAGAACAACGTCTGTGGGGCCCTTAACTTGTTGATATTTCATCACCATACGGTACATAACCGTGGATTTTTTGTATTATAAGTATGAATTTAGTTGTGTTTTATATAAAAAGAAACAATATTCACCATTTATATCAAAAATAAAGAAATTGTAGCGAAAAAATGTAGATACCGCCTTTTGACTTTAAATTGCAACAATCGACCGAACACTAAATACAGATTGAAAAAGCGGTATCTACTTGACAATGTTGTATAATACTTGATACTATTAATTTAATGAAACGGCAGTTGGCCGTATCTGAACATTTGCGTCCACGAAAACAGACAATAAAGGCGGTATCTAAAAAAGAAAAGAAGAAGGCGGCTTCTACACGCAGATACTGCTTTTTACTTTTGCATTTTGCATATGACGCCTTCTTGCGCTTTATAAGTAACAAAATTTCTGTAGACAATTTTTTCTGAAATTTGTGATCCAATGAAATTAACTCTTTTCTAGTCATGTGGGAAAAATCAACCAATTAGATTATCCTTACATTGAAAACTACCCATGGGTTGTTATCACTTTGTGTACAGCAGTCAGTGCGGGTTGCTATGTTACGTCAAGTTTTTGACAGTTTGCAATGCAGTATTTTAAGATGTCATATTCTTTTTATAATTGCACTTCCACTAAATAAATGTAAATAAATGCTTTCAAGGGCAAAAAATTGTCTAACCGAATATCCCTCGACCGCTGGCGTCGGGCTGTTCCCAAGCAACGTGCTTTCGAAACCTGCAATAAAATTATTGTGTAATTATCACTGTCCTTGGGATATTATAGCTGATAAGTACCGAATTTTTTCATCTGAAAATCATAGTTACAGTGCAGATATCGATTTGTTACTTATCTAAAATGATTGGAATTTTGTACCAATTCCAACGATACCAATAACTCAATTTCGATTTTTTTGTAGATACCGCCTTCTTGCTTATGACGGCAGTATTGAGCTATACACATTTCAAACTAAATTAATCTTAATAGTAATATACGTTACGAGACCGGAAAGTAGTGTTTTGCAGGTCGAACCAAGTAGATTCCAAACTTGGGTTTTCTGTATTTCTTAGGTAATCTTCAAAATGTCGCTATAATAAAGGAAACAAATTGTTATTCTTCATGTATCGGCATACCTGAAAATCAGCACGTATGCAGGTTTATTACCGACATCGAGGTACAACGCCAACTCTTTTTACTGCAACGTTTCATGCTCTCAAAGAAAGTAGATGTCTTCCAAGCGTTAGCATTCAGGATGTTGCTGAGCAGCAGTTGTTGAATTATAGCTCAATGGTTTTCTGTATTTCTTAGGTAATCTTCAAAATGTCGCTATAATAAAGGAAACAAATTTTTATTCCTCGTATAATCCTTCGTTGATCGGCATACCTGAAAATCAGCCCGTATGCAGGGTACAACGCCAACTATGTGGTATATTTGCAGCGCAATCAAAGCGATGCACAACAATTTGCAAAAGTTTCGTAGTCAAAATAATGTATAGGTTATGTATAAACATCAGAGTCAGACACATTTAATACGCTCAAAAAAAGTACGGCTTCAATATTTCCTTGCTTCGGCCGTTGGTTGCATTCAGTAACTTTCATTATTATTAACCAAAATTCACTTGCCTTTGAAGCTGTGTCAACAGTTTTGAAAAAACACAGGTAATATGCATAATAAATAATTGTTTTCTGTGATAATATCGCTATTAAAAGTTAAGGGAAGTTTGTTTACAAAAACCCGAAAATAGAAATAAACGAATGCAACCGTGGTACTTTTAGTTGTGTAAACACGGCTTTTAGTCTTCTGCATTATTATAAGTGATTATGATTTGGCAATTTATGTGAATTTTCTCAGATGCTTGCATTATTACAACTCTGTGCTTTAATGATTTAATTTGTTATTTGCTTGTACTGCAATCAGAGCCGATTTGAGGGCTAAAGACAATCGCAATATATACCGGGAGATCGAGAAAGGTTGTCCGAAAAAAACTACTTTCTACAGCGAGTATATCAATATTTACATCCTCCAACTGTCATCATAGACATCTGCTGTCATGTATGAAATGAATTTAGCAATTTATGGTAGATTCAAAATAGGAAAACCATTATGACAATAAGAAGTTATTTGCAATCAGTTTTAATTAAGGTTAATAATTAGAATATTAAATTTTACAAAATTAAATTATACTCTAATCAGTAATTATTACAGTTCATGTTCGAAATGAGCTCCATTATTGTTGATACAGCACTGAACTCTTCTTTTCATGCTGTTAAAAACATTTTGTAGCTGTTGCACAGTTATATTTGCAGTAGTGGCAGTAATCGCATCCTTCAGTTGCTCAAGTGTGTGCATGGGGGTCTGATAGATCGTGTTCTTTAAATGGCCAAATAGAAAATAATCCAGGGCTGTCAAATCGGGTGACCGTGGAGGAAATGCAATGATACGATCATCATAAAATTGTTGTAAATGTTGACGTGTTCGAAGGGCTGTATGTGCAGGTGCACAATCATGCTGAAAATATCCCTGACGTAACTCATCATCGTGAAGTTCATTAATAAATCTGTCTAGAATTGTGATGTAGCGGTCAGCTGTTACGGTATCTTCAAAAAACACAGGGCCAATTATGCGTCTCCTTGACATAGCAATCCAAACGCCGATCTTTATTGGATGCAGTGGAGTTTGTAAAAATTCACCAGGGTTATGAGCAGACCACATCCTGTAATTTTGTTTATTTACGTAACCGGTCAGATGAAACCACGCTTCGTCTGAAAAGAAACTTGAATCCAGCATTTCATCGTTATTTAAACTTCCGTTAAACCAATTGCAGTACTGCACACGCTTTTCATAATCAGGAGGAAGTAATTCTTGCATTACTGAAACTTTATATGGGTGTAAATGCAGTTTTCGTCTTACTGCCTTTTGACACGTTCCATAGCTTAACCCTGCAATTACAAATTAAAATATTTTTTTTATACAAAAATGTATAGGATAAAAAATACACACCTGTTTGTTGCGCTAACTGTCGTAATGGTTTTTTAGGGCTGTGTAAGATGCGTGCCTGTATATCCTCTAATGTCCTGAGTTAAAACGGTTGGTCTTCCAGGAGATTTTCCTGCATCAACACTACCCGTTGTTTGGAAACGATGTACGATACGCTTTACATGCCTGCTCAGATTATCGTAATCAAAGTCGACGTCAGGGAACCGATTAACGAATTCATTTACACATAAATTTCCTGAATATTTCCATTCACCATTATCCTCATTGCGTTGGCCATTGCGGAAATAAGATTCAATAATAAACGTGTTGTGTTCAAGGGTATACATAACCTAAAATTTACAAACATAATTATTACCATTTTCGATTAATTGGAAACACTGTGCTTACTGTAAACTTCGTTTAACAATGGCTAATACTGTTTTGTATAATAATAACGGCGTTCAAGAAAAAAAGGAGAAGTAAAGAAACGTAAACACACAGAACAAGTGAGAACATCTGTCAACAGGAGTGTGGCTAATATCACACTAGAAAGAAATATTGATAACTACTTGGAAGGTAGTTTTTTTTGGACAACCTTTCTCGATCTCCCGGTATATATATATATATAAATCAATCGCCGTGTGTTAGTGTGTTAGTAACGCAAAAACTCGAGAACGCCTTGACCGATTTGGATGATTTCTTTTGTTGTGGTCCTCTTACTCCCGAGGTGGTTTAGCAAAAAAGAAAATTCGGAAAAATCCAAAGGGAAATCCGGAAAATTGGAAACTATCGAAAATGTGTTTTTCTATACACTGTACGACTTTCTATTTGCAGTCATACTTTTATGATTCTATGCTTAATAGTTTGAAGGGTTTTCTCCGATCATGTCATAATCCAAAACAACGTTTGCCGGGTCAAGTAGTACAGTAAATTTGTTGATCGCATAGTGACCAGCGAAAAGTTATTTAAAGATTAAACTAAGTCCAATAAAATATGTTGTTTAATCTTTAGAATAAACTATTACTACTATAGTAAGAAAACTAGTTACCGTGTACAGGGCGAGTCGGGAGGAAAGTAACAAACTCAGGGGTGCAGAATACACATACGTGGATGACTAAAAAAACCCATAAGATGTAATCAGTTTTCTTTTGTTTTCGAATTACAATGTCTTAAAAGTTTCAGTCTATTCAAATAATTTGGCACATTTTAATTATCAACAACAACCTGTCAATTGTCATTAGTAATAGACTGCTGATAATATTTTATAATTTGCTAATTCTTTTGAAGGTTGCAGCTTGCAGGAAATAAGAACATCAAAATGCACTCGGGCGAGCAACGGGTGCTGATGGCATACGACCCTGAGAATGTCCTGAGGTGCATGGAAATATCTTTGAAAATGTATTGTATTGTATTGGCAAGTTATAAAACTGCAATCAACAAACTAAACGCTGTAATTTTCAAAAATTGTGTAATTTTCAAGCTAGCCTACGTATTTAAAATTAAACATTTAAGACGCTGTAATTTGAAAACAAATGAAAACGGGATAACAACTTTTGGATATTTTATTCCTAGATTGATGTGTAGCATGCACTTCCGGAGTTTGGTACTTTCCTCCTTCGCCCTGTATAATATATTCACATGGAAAATTAAGAGATTAAAACATTAGAAGAAATTATCTTGAGGTATAGAATAAACAATTTTATTATTTACTCGCATTTTGAAGCTATAAAAGCCTAAATTAAAAAGATGTAAATTTTGTAATATACAAAAATTTGTAACTTAAATTTTTGAACAATTGAATTGTAGGAATTCATCACTTCTTTAATTCGTGTTGAATAGTTATGCTGCAAAAGGTTTAAGAGACAATGCAATAATTGTTTAGTTTTATAAATAAACTTAGCAACAGCATAATAAAATAAATGTCTTCTTATTGTAGGAACATCGGTTTCCAGAATGATATTGGATATCAACGCAACTTTTAAAAAATCATTTTCAAAATGGTTTTCTATAGAACTTCCAAGTCGAATAAAATGACTTTCAATGACACCTCCCCTACTAGTAATTCCGTAGCAACGCACAGATTGGACAAAGCCATTATAAAATAGGTATCATTAAAGAAGAAATGTTAAGATTTTGAATTTATAGAATATTTATAAAAATACTTCCGTTATTGTAAAAGGAAGTAAAAACACAAAATACCCAACAGCAAAACATATAATTACATATACCTACAGTTGTTTCCAAGTGACGTCATTTCAATTTTTCGTCCAGTATTGCCACGGACTGGGATTTACTATACTAAAATGAAAAATAAAATAATATGAACTGTTTTAAAAACAAACTTCTCACAAATATTTTTATATCTTTCGATTAATGGTTAGCAAAAATAAGACAGCGTGTAACTGAAACACTTGCCCATATCGTAATGGCGGAATTTTTGTAAGCATTAACGAGATGCGTGCGAAATAAAATCCTAATATCATTTAAAAAGCAAATACAAATTGAAGACTATACGTAGCGCCGCGCGTAAAATTATATAAAACGTGTTTTATTTCCATTGGTATAACTAACTTACGGTTAAGTTAATTTTAGACAAAATTATTACAAAATTAGTGTACTTACGTCTACATAATGTTGTGTATTCGCCTAAAAACTCCCGTGTTACTAAATCAAACCCACTTGAACTACGTATGAAGTCGGAATGTTCGAATCTCCAAATGAAGTTTGTTACAGTCACACTACTGTCTCAGCCCGTTTCAGGAGAAAAAGGGGAAAGGGGCTGGGTAATCCCCTAATAACTGGTTTTGTAGATAAAAGGGAATTCGAATTGCACCCTTATAGAATATATCCGGGGGGGGGGGGGGGGGGGCAAATAGTGTAATTTGCCTTCCTGATATATTCTATTAGGTTTTAAAAATATGTATATAGAGTTTTCAAAGTAATCTATACGAGATGTTAAAATTCGTTGTTCTATTGTAGGTGGAGCAGAAATAAAACACGAAGAATTTGTTATTAAACACGTCTTTATTTATAGGTCGACAGTGAAGAATTCCAGTTTTCTTTCATATGGAAATGCAAATGCCGAAATTCTAGGGAAACCATTGACAACAAGCATTGTCACTAGGCTGCATTGTGTTGGTACATAAACTTGTAGTTATTATTTTTGCGGTAGGGTTAGGTTTCATGTCGACAGGTTGATATTTTATAATGTAGCTTGGGCTATTATAAACTTGAAATGTGATTTTAAAATTTGGTTTTAACTAATTACTCTCATTAGGTAGATATTGCACTAACGACAATTTCAGATTATCATAGCCAGAACTATAATTTAAAATAATTACCGTGTCAACCACTCAACATGAAACCTAACCTCATTGCAATAATAATAACCACAAGTTTATGTACCAACACAATGCGATCTAGTGACAATGTTTGTTGTTATAGATTTCTCTAGATTGCATTTTCATATGAAAAAAATTAAGTGTGGGAACCACACGACTTTCTTTTACTGCCTGTAAAACTTGAATTTTGCCACTTTCCGAAAAACTTATTCTTATAATCTTTTTGAACAAAAGTTGTATATAATTACACAATATATCATCTGTTTCTATGAAATTTAATTTTTATCAAACGATAATAAAATTTTCCGGGAAAACAGAAAAAAGTAAGAGTAAAGTACTACTTCCGGTTACCCGATTTTAACCACAAATTAAAGGGATCTCCAAAATTATATTAAAACCTGAGATAGAAATTTTGAGAGCCATCAATTAAACCATCTGGGCTGTAGAAAGGACAGAGACAGACTGACGGACTAATAAAATGATATATGTACATACAAACTGCATCACTTCGAAACCATTTTTTCTGAACGAGAAGGCACGAAAACGGATATTTCGCCAATCGAGTTCGAAAATAATCACGATTAGGTACTATATTTTACAAAGTAAAAGAAAGTAAAAATACCTCAGTAGAAAGGGGCTAGCCATCCCCTCCACTTTTTATTTGATTCGCGGATTCGCGGTTTAATTCGCGGATTTCGCGGTTTTATTCGCGGATTGACCTAATTAATTTCGCGGATTGACCTAATTAATTTCGCGGTTTGATCTAATTAATTTCGCGGTTTGATCTAATTAATTTACATATGTGCTACTGATTAAATTACGCATTAGATTTTTTAATTTGCTTCTGGAATTACGCGTCGAACTTCGGCGGCCATCTTGGATTTCTGGCGGGAATATTTGAAATTTGAATTTTTTCCGATTTTTTCTAAGTTTAATTTGTTGGATTTGAATTTCCCGGGGCGTCGGCCATCTTGGTGCGCGCGCACTTCTCACGGCGGTTGTTTTTAATTTTCGCGGAAATATTTGAAATTCAAACTGATAGATCTATTTCGCTCTTCGAAGCTGCTGTCTCTCTCTTGCATTCACTCGTGGAAATATTTAAATTTAAAAAATCTATTTGCGGCGGACCCGAGTGGGAATCGAACCCTAGTTTTCTGGTTAACAGCCTTAGCACCTTACCGTTGCGCTATCGAGGTCTGTTGAACATATAGGAATTGAACAAGACGTCATTTCGCAGCTGTGCCGTCACACAGTTCGAGTTGAAACAAACTATTTTTCAAAAATTTATATTATGAGAATAGGGAATGTTTAACATATTGTGTTTACAGGCAGACACAATTTTTAAAAAAATTATATATGTAACAGCTTTGCTACTAATAATAATTTTATAATTTGCAATATAGTCGTTGTCCCAAGTTTCTGGTTAATTTCCATTCGACCGCGCATAATTTGAAAAGCTACATGAATCTAAATAATTACTTTTATTTTTATATAGCGATACACCCAATCTAGAATTCCCTTCGTTTTTGGTGTTGATGACATCTGCCTTAGAGGCGTTTTTCTAACGGCCCTTTTTTGGAGGCGTTTCCTTATCCTGGTGAATAGAAATAATTATTTTATATAGCGAAATCATAATTACGCGTCGGCTATTTTTAAATTTTAGCGCTAATATATGAGTGACTCGGCATGTCGTTATGTGTAATTAGAAAAACACGTCATAGTCTCGGAGGTCGCTTTCTATTTCGTCATAGCTAGAAATAATTACTTTATTTTTATAATCTGCTCTTTTATAATATCGCTGCGGAACTTACGAGACGTTCTTTATGTTTACTTTAGAAACCCTTAACCCTTTTCATTTAAATCGCGAAATCCGCATAAATATATTACTATAAAAAATCGCGAAAAGTGTTGAGTAAATAAATGCAACGCATTGTAAAGCCGTAAAACTTTTAGTTATTGTACGTTTACAAGATGGGTCTTTTGACAAAGTGGAAGAACCAAACTATGCTATTGTAAATGTACAGATTTTTCACTGTCAATTTGTATATAACAACTTAATGTAAATTGGTATTTGGAACATTTTAACGAAAACAGCGACTTCTTTCGGCATAAACTGTTTCTTCTCATCACGGAACCCTATTTTATAAGTAAACGTCTGAAATTGTGTCATTATATCGATAAAAACTGCATTTTAGTTTAAAAAATTCCAGTATAAATGCAAACGGACGAAAATAAAAACGCAATTGACCACAAAGTAACATAATTTTGAATAAAAAAACACAATTTCGTTGGAAAAATGTTCTGTTTCACTTAAAATTTTACAAAAACTGACATCATGTCACTTGAAATTATACAAAAAACGACATTTTTATCCAATAAGCGATAAAAAAAATACGCCGTCTCACATAAATTTATACAAAAATCGACATCATGTCACATAAATTATACAAAAACTGCCATCATGTCACTTGAAATTATACAAAAACGACATTTTTACTCAATACACGACGAAAATCGACATCATGTTACATAAACTATGCATAATTTTGCAAATGTTTTACACTTTTTTCTCTAACTTGTTGCAATTTTAGTAAAATTTTAGAAAATCGACAGCATCTCCCATGAAAATTTATAAAAATCGGCATCTTGTCACATTAAATTCTGTAAAAACGACAAAAACAATATTTTTTTTTACAACTTTCATTGAAAAATAGTAAAATTTTACGAAAATACGTCTGTGATGACGACAAATGAAAATAAATTTGAATAGAAACACGCAAAAATTACGAAAAGACGTATGTGTTGACCCCCAAAGTAACAAAAATTTGAATAAAATCACGCAATCATACAGCATCTCACATAAATTTTCGCAAATATCGACATCATGTCACATAAATTATACAAAAACTGTCATCACGTCACTTGAAATTATACAAAAAACGATATTTTATTCAACACACGATGAAAATTGAACAAAAATCACGCAATTACAAGCCATCTCACATAAATTTTCACAAAAATCGACATCATGTTACATAAACTATGCATAATTTTGCAAATGTTTTACACTTTTTATAAAATGCATCGCTCAAAATTAAAAGAAATAGCAATTTCGTTGAAAAAATCTACTACCACAATCATTTCGATAAACAAAATTCAAAAAATCTTATACTTTTGACGGAAATATATGTATGTTGACCACAAATTAACATAATTTTTAAATAAAAACGCGCAATTCGTTGAAAAAAATATTCTGACACCACCAAAACACGCAATTTCATTGAAAAATATATATATGTTGTCCACAAATTAACATAAATTTGAATAAAAACACGTAATTTGTTGAAAAAATGTTCTGGCCCCGTCATTTCACTTAAAATTTTACAAAACTGCCATCATAACACTTGAAATTATACAAAATATATGTATGTTGATCACAAATTAACATAAACCTGAATAAAACACACAATTTCGTTGAAAAATTTGCAAATGTTTTACACTTTTTTATAAAATGTATCGCACAAAATTAAAAGAAATCACAATTTTCTAAATTATATCACGCTATTATGAAATCGTAGATTGATTTTTTGAAATTTTACACTTTGTAACTGTAAAATAACTGCAAATACTAATATTTTAGCTTTAGACTTTGTAATTATTGCAGATTCGAGAAAAAAACAAAGCAGAGTAGAAATAAAAAACACAAACACTTTGTAATAAACAAATATATTGTTCTTATTTCGTATAATACTTAATAATATAAATATAAATGTACAGCAGAATGTCTTATTTCTAAAAATTCGCTAGCAATTTACAAAACTGTAGTTTTAGGTGCACGACATTTCAAATTAAAAAGACTGCAAGTAATAAAATCAGAAATTCATTGTGTAATTTTAAAGTTTAAGATGCACCCAATCTAGAATTCCCTTCGTTTTTGGTGTTGATGACATCTGCCTTAGAGGCGTTTTTCTAACGGCCCTTTTTTGGAGGCGTTTCCTTATCGGCGTTCTTCTGACTGAACCTTTTTGATGTGGACTTGGATGAGTAGCTGGTGTTTTTAATTTATATTCTAAATCGGACTCGCAGTTTCCATTTCGGTTTTTCCTGTAGTATCAGTCGGGGTTGTCTTCTTTTGCTGTTTAGGTTTAGCTAGCAGCACATTAGCAACGTTAAAGTCTTTGATGTACTCAGCAAACTGTAGGCGTCCGGGTGGATTAATAGTTTTTCGAGGCCGCAGAGTGTCATGAATTAAATCGACTATGTTAGACGCCGGTAAAATTTCACCCTTTATAGTAACGGTGCCCTTGTGATCCCAGCTCACATCGCTTGAGGTACTCAAAATGCGTAGGAAAACTTCAGCTTTTTTCTTAAAAGTTTTGGGAAGTGTAGATAAAATAACGGCATTTGATAGGCTGTCACTGGTTGTTTCAATAGGTATTTTGATTGGCTGCCGCGCCTGGTTTGTGAAATGAAGGAATCGTTGTAAAACCTGATTGTACTGGATCCATTTATCGTGATCAGTTAATTTGGACTTTAAAACTTTGCGTGATTTTTGTTCAATTTTCATCGTGTGTTGAATAAAATATCGTTTTTTGTATAATTTCAAGTGACGTGATGACAGTTTTTGTATAATTTATGTGACATGATGTCGATATTTGCGAAAATTTATGTGAGATGCTGTATGATTGCGTGATTTTATTCAAATTTTTGTTACTTTGGGGGTCAACACATACGTCTTTTCGTAATTTTTGCGTGTTTCTATTCAAATTTATTTTCATTTGTCGTCAGCACAGACGTATTTTCGTAAAATTTTACTATTTTTCAATGAAAGTTGTGAAAAAAAATATTGTTTTTGTCGTTTTTACAGAATTTAATGTGACAAGATGCCGATTTTTATAAATTTTCATGGGAGATGATGTCGATTTTCTAACATTTTAAACGAAATGCTTTGGAAATTGCATGTTTTTATTCAGATCTTACTAAAATTGCTGCAGAAATGGCTGTTTTTTATTCAAATCTTGCTAAAACTGCCACAAGTTAGAGAAAAAGTGTACAACATTTGCAAAATTATGCTTAGAAATAACTCTTACAACTGTTTTTACATCATTTTCTTTATTATAAAGCGTTTTGTAAGACGAAACGTGATAATTTTTAAGTGAAATGATGTGGGATGTCGTATTTTTTATCGCTTATTGGCTAAAAATGTCGTTTTTTGTATAATTTCAAGTGACATGATGTCAGTTTTGTAAAATTTTAAGTGAAACAGAACATTTTTCAACGAAATTGTGTGATTTTTATTCAAAATTATGTTACTTTGTGGTCATTTGCGTTTTTATTTTCGGCTGATGTCATTTATACTAAAATTTTTAAAACTAAAATACAGTTTTGAGCGATATAATGGCACAATTTCAGACGCTTACTTATAAAATAATCAAGCCACAAAGGGCACAGCGTAATTATAAAACTCAAACACGAAATAAAATAATGTCTATTTATTTTAAAAGCGACAAAATCATATGAACCAAATCGTTAGAAAATCGCAAAACGTTTATGCATATATTTTTTAAAACACGTCTAATATATATTTAAATACTTAGAAGGAATGACGAGATACCTTCAATCATATTAAAACTACAGACATTTTGAGCGAGTGCCAGAGATAAAGTTACAGCAGTCAATAAGAGTGAGTGAGATAGGAAATTTCTATTTTACGTAAAGTATGAGTGTAGACAAGAGGTCCCCCTGCAGACTCGGTGCTATCATAGCAAATTCCTTTGTCTGTGGTAACAATCAAGTTAACAACTTTTAGAAGTGCAAGTGGACATGTACCAACTTGCTTTCTAAAACGAGGCATTGAGAAGGGCCTCAGGCTAAAACCGTTAGCAATTAGTCAACGACAATGCATCAGACTTTTCCAAGAAACGGGCATTTGCTATAAATACCGTATAAAATTTCATTGTAGAGTTATTAAATTATTTGATTTAAATATTTGATGCATGTTTCTAATTTTACATTTTTTCAATGTGTACAATTCCCGCACGACTGAACGATTAACTCACTTGGTTTTATAAGCGAATTATTCAAATTTTCGACGATTTACCAATTGAAATTCAAAAACGGGCGCCTTAAAATTTGCGCCATGCTATTTTAAACAATACGGGTGTCCGTACTTTAATATAAAAATAATAATAAAACTGATTTTTGAGGCTTTCACGGCCATTGTCATTAAGTAACAAACGACTTCCGGGATTGGACCGTGTCATGATTGAGATCGAAGAACTCAACGTTTCGCCCACTTTCGTAAGGGGCTTCATCAGGAGGAAAAAAGGCAAAAGAGCACGGTAACTCAACGTGTTAACCACGCCAGAGGCGAAACTCTTTGCAAAGAGAAGGGACAGAAGAGCACGGTAACTCAACGTGTTAACCACGTCAGAGGCGAAACTCGACTGACTATCGGAAGAAGAAAAGCGAGAATTTATAGGCAAGCGCCGTAGCGATTCAGCAAATGCCGTCGCGGTTCAGTGACGGAGGGCGGGGCTTAGGAATTAGCACTTTCCACATAGAAGGAAGGGGAAAGCCTTCGTCTCGATTGAAATTATTAGGGTGTTTGCAAATCTCAATGGCTTCGCGAATCTTTCTGCTAAAGAAGAATGGGGATTTGCAGATGATGGAAGTTTCATCAAAAAGGATCTTATGACCAGTATCGCGTTGGTGTTCGGCGATGGCCGATGATGAAACGAGACCTGACTTGAGACATCGTTTTTTGTATAATTTCAAGTGACGTGATGACAGTTTTTGTATAATTTATGTGACATGATGTCGATATTTGCGAAAATTTATGTGAGATGCTGTATGATTGCGTAATTTTATTCAAATTTTTGTTACTTTGGGGGTCAACACATACGTCTTTTCGTAATTTTTGCGTGTTTTCTATTCAAATTTATTTTCATTTGTCGTCAGCACAGACGTATTTTCGTAAAATGTTATTATTTTTCAGTGAAAGTTTAAACGAAATGCTTTGGAAATTGCATGATTTTATTCATATATTAGTAATTGAAGCTATTTTTCACATACAAAGTATCGAAAATTTATATAAATTGAACTACGATTTCATAATTGTGTGATGTACTTTAAAAATTACGGTTTATTTGTTAAACGTTTGCAAAATTATGCTTAGAAATAACTCTTAAAACTTTTTTACATCATTTTTTCGGTACTATAAAGTCGCTTTGTAAAGATTTTCAACGAAATTGTGCGTTTTTATTCAAATTTATTTTAATTTGTCGCCAACACATACGTCTTTTCGTAATTTTTGCGTGTTTTGGTGGTGTCAGAATATTTTTTTCATTTGTCGCCAACACTTACGTCTTTTCGTAAATTTTTTACAAGAAAAAATGGTTTGACTTATATTTTTACAAGTATCCCTTGTCTTATTTGCAAACGATATTGAAAAGCTATTTTTTTTCAACGAAATTGTCTGTTTTTATTCAAATTTATGGGGGACAACCATTCTTATACAATAAAAACATAACATGATGTCGATTTTCGTCGTGTATTCGTGTATTGAGTAAAAATTTCGTTTTTGTATAATTTCAAGTGACATGATGGCAGTTTTTGTATAATTTATGTGACATGATGTCGATTTTTGTATAAATTTATGTGAGACGGCGTATTTTTTTTATCGCTTATTGGATAAAAATGTCGTTTTTTGTATAATTTCAAGTGACATGATGTCAGTTTTTGTAAAATTTTAAGTGAAACAGAACATTTTTCCAACGAAATTGTGTTTTTTTTATTCAAAATTATGTTACTTTGTGGTCAATTGCGTTTTTATTTTCGTCCGTTTGCATTTATACTGGGGCTTTACCTCTTATCCCCCATTTAATTTTTAAACTAGCAGACTTCGGCATGACGTAATCAAGCCACAAAGGGCTCAGCGTAATTATAAAACTCAAGCACGAAAAAAATAATGTCTATTTATTTTTAAAAGCGACAAAAATCATACGAACTAGAGTGGTTTATTAACCAGGCAAGCTTATCCCACTAGATTTTGTGTCACAGGGATTTTAGCGCCAAGCCGTTGGCTGCGCTGACCGGTAACCGTGCATTCTGTCGTCTGTCAACCAAGCAAGACTAGAAACCGTTGGAGTACGTACTGCTCGATCCAGACGAACAATGCATGCTGATTTAAATCTTGGTGCATTCCATTACGATGCTAATTATAATTACAGTCTTCTAAACAATCCTGTTTAGGCACGTTAAATAAAACTTTCCAATTCTATGTAACGGTTAAAAGCCCTACACAATCGCCGGCTAAATAGAAATTCTGCCTGAGGCGATAACGTCTTTTGTAATTACGCATAGGTAGCAAACGGGATGGAAAAGAGAACGCTGTAGAAAATCAATGGGGCTGAGTGAGATAGCGTCACTCATATTATAAAATTAAACAATTATTTCATATAGCTTTTCAAATTTTCTGCGGTCGAATGGAAATTAACCACTGCGCGAATGGAAATTAACCAGAAACTTGAGACAACGACTATATTGCAAATTATAAAATTATTATTAGTAGCAAAGCTGTTACATATATAATTTTTTTAAAAATTGTGTCTGCCTGTAAACACAATATGTTAAACATTCCCTATTCTCATAATATAAATTTTTGAAAAATAGTTTGTTTCAACTCGAACGGTGTGACGGCACAGCTGCGAAATGACGTCTTGTTCAATTCCTATATGTTCAACAGACCTCGATAGCGCAACGGTAAGGTGCTAAGGCTGTTAACCAGAAAACTAGGGTTCGATTCCCACTCGGGTCCGCCGCAAATAGATTTTTTAAATTTAAATATTTCCGCGAGTGAATGCAAGAGAGAGACAGCAGCTTCGAAGAGCGAAATAGATCTATCAGTTTGAATTTCAAATATTTCCGCGAAAATTAAAAACAACCGCCGTGAGAAGTGCGCGCGCACCAAGATGGCCGACGCCCCGGGAAATTCAAATCCAACAAATTAAACTTAGAAAAAATCGGAAAAAATTCAAATTTCAAATATTCCCGCCAGAAATCCAAGATGGCCGCCGAAGTCCGACGCGTAATTCCAGAAGCAAATTAAAAAATCTAATGCGTAATTTAATCAGTAGCACATATGTAAATTAATTAGATCAAACCGCGAAATTAATTAGATCAAACCGCGAAATTAATTAGGTCAATCCGCGAATAAAACCGCGAAATCCGCGAATTAAACCGCGAATCCGCGAATCAAATAAAAAGGAGTGGGGGATAACTAGCCTTACGTTTTAAACCATTGTACTCTGTTACCTGATGCGGCAGCAGTTTGGACCTCTGATTTTATAGAATTTTAAAATAAAAAGGTATGGAAACATTGCATGCGTCACATAGCAGGCAGGATGGCACTTGTAAAATTCAGCGATGACGAATCACGACAAATAATAAAACGGTAGCTGAGGGTCAAGTCTTTCGATAAAATATATATCAAAACCTGATTAAGAAATTTGTACATGGCTTAATTTATATGAAATATTGTTTGAAATTGCATGCAGAAGGCTTTTTAAACTATATGTTTTCTTAATTATGCAGAGAGTGCTCGTTTATATAGGGAGGCAGGTTGGCCGAATGGTTAAGGCGTCAGATTCAAGTTCTGATCTCGAGAGAGAATACGGGTTCGATTCCCGTACCTGTCATATTTTTTTATATATTTATTATGAAAGTCTTGATTTTAAGCTAGTTTATTCACGACGGCTCTACCAGAACAAACGACTGAGCTCCTTTTCGACTAAAATGGACAAAGAGCGGAAGATGTTGATTGTATCGCCGGAATTTGTCCAACGTCTTAAGTCTGGCGATGATGCGGAGAAAAATATATTATCACAGCTTGATGACGAAATGCAAAAAGTTTTAAAGTCCAAATTAACTGATCACGATAAATGGATCCAGTACAATCAGGTTTTACAACGATTCCTTCATTTCACAAACCAGGCGCGGCAGCCAATCAAAATACCTATTGAAACAACCAGTGACAGCCTATCAAATGCCGTTATTTTATCTACACTTCCCAAAACTTTTAAGAAAAAAGCTGAAGTTTTCCTACGCATTTTGAGTACCTCAAGCGATGTGAACTGGGATCACAAGGGCACCGTTACTATAAAGGGTGAAATTTTACCGGCGTCTAACATAGTCGATTTAATTCACGACATTCTGCGGCCTCGAAAAACTATTAATCCACCCGGACGCCTACAGTTTGCTGATTACATCAAAGACCTTAACGTTCCTAATGTGCTGCTAGCTAAACCTAAACAGCAAAGAAGCCAACCCCGACTGGTACTATAGGAAAAACCGGAATGGAAACTGATAACTGCGAGTCTGATTTAGAATATAAATTAAAAACACCAGCTACTCATCCAAATCCACATCAAAAAGGTTCAGTCAGAAGAACATCGATAAGGAAACGCCTCCAAAAAAGGGCCGTTAGAAAAACGCCTCTAAGGCAGATGTCATCATCACCAAAAACGAAGGGAATTCTAGATTGGGTGCATCTTAAACTTTAAAATTACACAATGAAATTCTGATTTTATTACTTGCAGTCTTTTTAATTTGAAATGTCGTGCACCTCAAACTACAGTTTTGTAAATTGCTAGCGAATTTTTAGAAATAAGACATTCTGCTGTACATTTATATTTATATTATTAAGTATTATACGAAATAAGAACAATATATTTGTTTATTACAAAGTGTTTGTGTTTTTTATTTCTACTCTGCTTTTGTTTTTCACGAATCTGCAATAATTACAAAATCTAAAGCTAAAATATTAGTATTTGAAGTTATTTTACAGTTACAAAGTGTAAAATTTCAAAAAAAATCAATCTACGATTTCATAATGGCGTGATATAATTTAAAAATTGTGATTTCTTTTAATTTTGAGCGACACATTTTATAAAAAGTGTAAAACATTTGCAAATTTTTCAACGAAATTGTGTGTTTTATTCAGGTTTATGTTAATTTGTGATAAACATACATATATTTTGTATAATTTCAAGTGTTATGATGGCAGTTTTGTAAAATTTTAAGTGAAATGACGGGGCCAGAACATTTTTTCAACAAAATTACGTGTTTTTATTCAAATTTATGTTAATTTGTGGACAACATATATATATTTTTCAATGAAATTGCGTGTTTTGGTGGTGTCAGAATATTTTTTTTCAACGAATTGCGCGTTTTTATTTAAAAATTATGTTAATTTGTGGTCAACATACATATATTTCCGTCAAAAGTATAAGATTTTTTGAATTTTGTTTATCGAAATGATTGTGTTAGTAGATTTTTTCAATGAAATTGCTATTTCTTTTAATTTTGAGCGGTGCATTTTATAAAAAGTGTAAAACATTTGCAAAATTATTTACAGCCAGAACATTTTTTCAACAAAATTACGTGTTTTTATTCAATTTATGTTAATTTGTGGACAACATATATATATTTTTCAATGAAATTGCGTGTTTTGGTGGTGTCAGAATATTTTTTTCAACGAATTGCGCGTTTTTATTTAAAAATTATGTTAATTTGTGGTCAACATACATATATTCCCGTCAAAAGTATAAGATTTTTTGAATTTTGTTTATCGAAATGATTGTGTTAGTAGATTTTTTCAATGAAATTGCTATTTCTTTTAATTTTGAGCGGTGCATTTTATAAAAAGTGTAAAACATTTGCAAAATTATTTACAGCCAGAACATTTTTTCAACAAAATTACGTGTTTTTATTCAATTTATGTTAATTTGTGGACAACATATATATATTTTTCAATGAAATTGCGTGTTTTGGTGGTGTCAGAATATTTTTTTCAACGAATTGCGCGTTTTTATTTAAAAATTATGTTAATTTGTGGTCAACATACATATATTCCCGTCAAAAGTATAAGATTTTTTGAATTTTGTTTATCGAAATGATTGTGGTAGTAGATTTTTTCAATGAAATTGCTATTTCTTTTAATTTTGAGCGATGCATTTTATAAAAAGTGTAAAACATTTGCAAAATTATGCATAGTTTATGTAACATGATGTCGATTTTTGTAAAAATTTATGTGAGATGGCGTGTAATTGCGTGATTTTTGTTCAATTTTCGTGGTGTGTTTAGTAAAAATGTCGTTTTTTGTATAATTTCAAGTGACATGATGACAGTTTTTGTATAATTTATATGACATGATGTCGATTTTTGTGAAAATTTATGTGAGATGGCTTGTAATTGTGTGATTTTTGTTCAATTTTCGTCGTGTGTTTAGTAAAAATGTCGTTTTTTATATAATTTCAAGTGACATGATGACAGTTTTTGTATAATTTATATGACATGATGTCGATTTTTGTGAAAATTTATGTGAGATGCTGTATGACCATCTAGTAATTTTGTTGGCAGTACCTCTGCGGCAACTAAACTCCCCTAATGCAAACTGACACTTTTTCTGCTAGGTTAGGTTGTTTTCAGTTTAAGGTTATATTTTCTGAATAGGTACATTGTTGCCGGATCTCTCTCTCTAGTCTCGACATCAACTCGTGTTCTTTTAGATCTGGTCTGTCCTTTTTAAACTGTAACTAGCATCGTTTAATGGAAATTTTTTGCTGTGATCGCTGGTTCGACTCCAGCCATGGGACATCGCAGGAAGCTTTTTTTAAAATTAAAATAACGGACAAATATTTGTTAAGTCACTCATATATTAGCGCTAAAACATTCAAAAAATAATATGAACATAATACAATTGAAAACAAAATTTAGGTTATAACAAAAATAAATTTTCATAGATCTTTTAAAGTACATCAACACAAACTGCAGTAGCTTTGCAAGAAAATAATAAGAGCAGCGACTCCAACACGTATTAAAAGACAACGAAATTCAAAATAATAAATAAGTATAACTACTTATTTATTGTTTCATACAATTCAGCTTAAGTAGTTTCTGAATCGGATGATTTCTTAACACCAAAAACAGGGTAAATCTTGTCTGTTTATCTATAGATAGATAGATATTTATTGGTGCTAATATGCAACAAGTGCACTTACGTAAGTAAAAAAAGATTACAATAAAATTAAAACTAATAAGAATCATCGGTTCAAATTCAAACGTCATTCAAGAAGGACACGAAGTTGGCGACCAATCAGAGCCCGGCATTCCAGGTCCGCGTTGTGCCATCTAGCGAACTCAAATATGCGACCGGTTAAGCCATTTGAGGATGACGAAATAGAAAGTTCTACAGAGTCGGTGATATCATAGCAAATTCCATTGTCTGTGCTGCAAAAACCATTGCGAATAATTACACATTTTATGTTGAAAATTGAAAATAACCGCCGCGTAATTATGATCTCGCTATATAAAATAAGTAATTTATTTTTGAGTATATTTTTAAACTATTTCAGGACTATATTCGCAGAATCCGAAGTGCAAACTTTCACTGGCTGTTTTGTAATACCGGGCCTAACGATAAAAATAAAATAATTAATTATGACGAAATCGCGGGCGAAGTCAATTTTTTAAAAATTGCATATACCTTTAATCACATCAAGCTACACATTTCAGTTCTTAAAATTTAAATTTTCGAAAAATAAGTTGTTTAAAATTCGAGCGGCGTGACTGTAGAGCTGCGAAATGGCGTTTCCTTCAAACCCTTTAAATCCCGTAGCGCTCCGTGGTCTAGCGGCATCGATCGATGTGAGCCCAATGTGTATGCAAACGTAGAGGGTTCGAATCCCACTGGGGGTCCGACGCAAATAGCTTTTTTTAAATTTAAATATTTCCGCGAGTGAATGCAAGACAGAGACAGCAGCTTCGAAGAGCGAGATAGATCCACCAGTTTGAATTTCAAATATTTCCGCGAAAATTAAAAACAACCGCCGTGAGAAGTGCGCGCGCACCAAGATGGCCGACGCCCCGGGAAATTCAAATCCAACAAATTAAACTTAGAAAAAATCGGAAAAAATTCAAATTTCAAATATTCCCGCCAGAAATCCAAGATGGCCTCCGCGTAACTTGATCGGAAGCTATTGCGTAATTTATTCAGTAGCACATGTGAAAATTAATTAGATCAAACCGCGAAATTAATTAGATCAAACCGCGAAATTAATTAGATCAACCGCGAAATTAATTAGGTCAATCCGCGAATAAAACCGCGAAATCCGCGAATAAATCCGCGAATTAAACCGCGAATCCGCGAATCAATTAAAAGTGGTGGGGGAAAAGTGCCCCCTTTCTACTCTGTCTTTTGTTTTAAATGCCGGTATACTACCTAAAAACTGACGTAAACCAATTTAAGCCATGGCCTCCTATTTTTACGTAGTGATACACAACTTTGGTTAACACCCTGTATATTTTTAGATATTTGAAATCAGCACTAAAAGTGCTTAATGATAGCATTTTTAAATTTTGGAACTTATTATTTTTCAAAACATTTTTTTTTAGCCAAAGTAAATTTAAATTTAAAAATGCTATCATAAAGCACCTTTAGCGCTGCTTGCAAATATCTAATACTATACAGGGTGTTCCATTAAAAAAGCAGAGTCGTGTATCACTGCGCAAAAGTAGGAGGCCATGGCTTAAATTGGTTTACGTCAGTTTGTAGATTGTGTACTGGCATTTAAAACAAAAACAAAGTTTTTTTATATCTCTATGATTAACGAAGTTATGAGCTGTCTATCAATCTACAAACACGCTGTATATAGATCAAAGTTAAACTCTTTTAATGGTTTTTTAACAAGATAAGGCTTAATTAAGGTATTAAGGGCCGATTTCATAATCAACTTTAAAGCTTCATTTAACTAAAGTAACATTAGAATGTGCACAGCAAATGTGCTACATTTGACATCGTGCACATTCTAATCTCACTTTAGTTAAATAAAGCTTTAAAACTGATTATGAAGTCGGCCCTAAGGCGTTTTAACGAGATAAATCTCGCTTTCTAACACAGAAGAATAATGTACCAAAATTAGAGAATGTCAACGAGAACTAAATAATTAAACGATATTTATAAAGGATATGCAAATCCTTTGAAACATGAATTAATATATTTTAACGAGAACAGGAACAGTTACGAATTTTCAACGAAATAAAGCTCGTTTTTCCACAAAATTCGAAAGATTGTGTACATAAAATAGAGGGCAACGTGATCGAAATGTTTAATCAAAATGGGCAATCTTAAACACGTTTTAAAACCTGCTTTAAAGTTCTTTTACTTGATGATGCTTGTGTTAAGGCTTTTCTATCTATATAAAACTCATTTTTTGACAAAATTAGAAGAATTCTGTGCTGAAATTAAAGGTCTACGAGCATTTAATCTAAAAACTTTTCATAAGAAATTTAAACTTTTGAAACGCGATTCAACCTATGTTTAACGAGATAATGCTAATGTGTTAAGGTTTTTTTATCGAAAAAAGGTCGTGTTCTGACAAATTGAAAAGAATTATGTACTGCATATTACAAATTAACGAGAATTAAATGTTTAAACAAAATGTATAAATAAAATTTAGATTCTATGAAATATGATTCAACGTTTCTTTAACAAGATAAAGCATATAGGTAGTGCATAAAAGTTTTCTAAGCAAGATAAGTAGAGCCCTTGTTTTGACAAAATTAGAAATATTGTATTTCGAAATTAAACCTCAACGAGAATTAAATGTTCAAACCGAATTTTCAGATGGAATGTAAACCCTTCCAAGCATGATATAACAACTTTTTAACGAGATAAGGCTTGAGTAACGTGTTAAGATTTGTTTTAAACATATAAAGCTCTCTTTATTTACCAAACTAGAAGAATTATGTGCCGAAATTAGGGGTTGGAGAGATTTAAATGTTAGAAAAACTTTATATGTGAAATGTAAACTCTTTGAAACGTGATTAAACGTCTATTTAACGAGCTAAGGCTTGTTTAGTGTGAATGCTTTTGTGTCGAGATAAAAGTTCATTTCTCGACAAATTTAGAAGAATTTATTCCGAAGTTAGAGGTTAAAGAGAATTTTTAACGAGATAAGGCTTGCTTAACGTATTAAGACTTGTTTTAACAATGTAAATCTTTTTGTTTTATTAGAAGAATTATGTACCGAAACTAAATTCTATGAAACATGATTCTCTTTAACTAGATAACGCTTGATTAGTGCAAATAGGCTATTTCAACGATGTAAGTGGAGCCTGTACCTATATAGACAAAATTAAAAATATATATATATATATATATATAACGAATTCTAACGACTTTTTAACGAAATAAGGCTTAATTGACGTGTTACGGCTTGTATTAACTATAAAAAGCTCTCTTTTTAAATAATGTTGTAGTGTTATGTACCTAAATTAAGAGGCAACGAGAAATAAATGTTGAAACAAACAATCTAGAAGCAATTTAAACATTGCGAAACATGATTTAATGCTTTGTTAACCAAATAAGTTTTGTAATAAAACAAAATGAGGATTTAACAGCTTTTAAGTTGCTTTACCATGATAGAATTACTTTTAACAAAAGAAAACTCGTTTTCAGGGCAACTGCAAGGCCCATTTCACGAAATAAAACGTTAGCATAATTGAAATGTTTCAATACGATTAATGACATGAAAACTAATGTTTAACAAAATTTACAACTATGTTTAATATTCTTAAAATTTATTTTTAATAAATTTCTACTTCAAGAAAATAAAAGTTCGTATACACAAGATTTAAGGAGTCGATTAAAGAAACGTGATTTATAGAAATGTAATCGTTTAAACTAGACGAAGGTGATTTCAATGTAATTAAAGTGTCTGCTGTAATATCTAGTTTTGAGTAAATTCCAATTTGTAAAAATTATATACACCTCGTAAATGTCTTTCTCGATAGTAGGTAAACTAAGAACTAAGGTTACTTTTACTTCTTACTGCGTGGCCCTCGTATTGCCGTACCACATCCAGGATAAAGAGTTACCGTTTTGCTCTCTCATAATTATCTTGTATCAGGTCCCTTCATCTCGTGGGCTCGCCGTTCCCACTCGTTCAAGTTGCCCAACTCAGGATTCTGGACTGCGCCGCGCAAGCCGCCAACCTCTTCCCTTATTTGAGAAGGATTTTTACGGGCCCTGCTTGCGGTGATCGACGAGTTACAGAATGGATACTGTTACTCTGTATGTGGGCTTCGGCAGCTCTGTTGTGCTGCTGCAATTGTAGGCCCGAGTTTACCGTTAGCTGCTCATAGTTCTCCAGAAATCGAATCGGCTGTGGGCCGTGGCCCGCAGTTTCAAACTAGAGGTTATTATAGTTATCCTGAACCATTCTTGGCATTGATTAGTGAAGACGAAGTAATTGGGAGCTATAAAATCTAATTGTTGTAACATATGAGGTAGGTCTGGTGTATAATGGGAAAAAATACTAAGAACACAATGGTTTGAAGGACTCTGCAGTGAAGCACCATGTCAATGGTACAAGATTGCATTAATGTTGTTATGGTAGCTTCTGGAGAATGATAAAAAGACAGTTGTTGTTAAAATTGTGAATAATTTATTTAAAAAGGGCCAAGCATAAGTTGACTTTGTTGGAATGGTGGTTTGGTTTATATCTTAAGTTGTATTAACGTCAAATTGGAAAATAAACTGAAAACCAACAAATGATTATCTGAAGATTAAGTATGAAATAATATCAAGTTTATAAGTTTAAAATTATATTAGAATCAATTAATTATAACTGGTAGATTAATAATGAATCATATTGTATAAAGTAAGATAATCCAGAAGGTTAATTTTAAAACATTTTGAAAATAAAATTATAAAAAGCTATTACTACAGTAAAAGAATGATTAGAAAAATAACAATGAATTTTTTTCCAAATATGTAACATGTCTTACAATTACAATAAAATTTTGAAGAATAAAAAACCCTTTAATTGAAAGATAAGGTGTCTGGTTGGTGTAATAAAAGGGTATATGTCATTAAAATCAATGAAACGAAAGTAAAACGAATTTTTAAAAGTATAATATAGAAAAGTACAAATGGTACAAAGAAGAATTAAGAATAAGTGAATGGTCTTCGTGGTGTATTAAGGTCTACAGAAGATTTGGATAAACTACTGAATAAAAGCAAATAATAGGTATTTTTTGAGCGGGACTTCATGTGAGGGCTGTCAGTTGGGTGCATCTGAGTATAGTCTGGAATTGGATACATACTACATGTGAAGGTGTTGTAGTACTTGGGCGATTTTGAGGCTGTGTGGATTTTCGTATTTGGGTTGGATCCTGATGTGGTTAGCTTGAAAGATTTAGAGAACATCGTAATTGCACTATAAGAATTGGATATATTATTATTGCTACAGTTGGAGGTAAGGATATAACAAGGAGCTTAGAAAAGGGGACAGTACGAGTTTGGAAGGCTGCCAGCTTGATGGATGCAATTAAGGGGGTCAGTTCCTGTCTATTGGGGTCTCATCAGTGGTGATCTCTGCATTGGTGTGACAGGGAAGGTGTTTTTTGCAGCGGAGGTTGTCGCTGGAGGCTTGTTTTTGCAAGGGTATCTAGAAGATCAGGAAGTGGACTACTTGTGTGGTTGAGATTGGTATCCTGTGGATTGTGCTGCAGTGATGTTTAGAAAAGGTAAATGTTAATATTAAGCAAATACCTAAGTCTTAAATATTTAGAATATTACATTTTTGAGGATATTTGCTTTGATAGATGTTTGATATAATTGATATGTGACGGAGATGATTTGGTTGACGTTTCACTTTGACAGTTGTCATTTGTGCACTTTAATAACCATTTCAGATAAGTATTGAAATACGCATGAACCCGACTTGATTTAAAGATTTTCATTCTCTATGAGCTAGCAAAAGGGTAAATTAGAACTTATAAAAGGTTACATATCTAACATTGACTTGTTAAAATAGACAGTTACTTTCATACATGTTGTAATATTTACTTTTGTGTTCTTTAAGTTGATTGAAAATATTCTATTGTTTTATTTGTATTCGTATAATTATGGGCTGTCGACTAAACCAGCCACTGAAATATGATACGAGCACAGAATCGGAACGAGTCCAAAACCAATTTACAGATCGAAGGCTGTTTTTAAGATCGGGGGCGTTTTAGCAGGTAGATTTAAATTATGGAAAGGCCTTTAGCCGAGAATTCCCATATTTGGAATGTTGTGAACCCGAAGTGACCGAGGGTTGCATTTTAGAATGCGAGGGTGCTTATGTGTTTTTGGGCAGTCTGTAGGCGAGATCGCACATGTGTGGACGCGAGCCTAATTCTCCGCGAGTGTGTGAATCCGCCGCGATTATGTTTTGAAGTGAAATAAATTGTAGATTATAATTGAGTGAATAAAACGATGAGGTCTGTAATATCTAAGTAGAATACTAGTGCCTGAGTAGCTTAGTGAATGTAGCTATTGTTCAGCGAATACGAACATTCGATATTGTCTCGTACTGATGCTGATTGTAGACAGCTTTGTTAATTGGATCGCTGTTCATTGTCGCATAGGGTGCCCTCATACCTGGGTTAATGGCTATCCGGCGAGATAGCCCACGACCCTTGACCTGATAAGCATTGTGCTTATCAGTGACCCAATTAGCGCGATTGGGTGGCTTGGGAAGCCCATCTCCCAAAGATGCCTTGTACCTGTGCCTTTTACGGTCCATGCGGCCACCGTAATTGCGGGTTACATTGACATGGGTTGGACCCATTGATGCCGTTAACGTTCGGTTAAGGCATACTAGATGCGGTAAGCATCCGTGTTTTCAGGATTATTACAGGTACATATCATCGAAGGTGCACCGAAGAATATCCCTGATGAATTCTTCTTCGAGATGCGACGTGGGACGACGCGGGGGGCCATAAAACCCCCTGTAAGTATTATGTAATGAGCACATTACTGCTAAAAGCTGAATATTTGTTGTTTTGCTTGCATGACTGATTGTGGAATTGACTGAGCTTGTGTTCGCGTCAGGCGTGTGTAACCACCTACTAAATGAAAGGCTCGCCGACCACTTTGCAACCCCCAGTATCACGTTTCTGATTTACAACCTCAGACCGCAGGGGCGTTATGGAATTTCCGGTAAGTCGCCAGTTCTTGTGAAATTTATGCATGTGACCGATCTGAATCCTGGAAAAATAAATTAGCCCAGGGCACCGAAAATATGTGCCTACATACAAGAAAAATAATATAAGCTTCAATAATTAAAACCTACCTGATTAGATAAACTTGAATAAACTAACAGCACCTTGAAAAGGTATAGCATTGCAAAGAAATTGGTACCTTGTTACCTTAACATAAATTAATAGGCGTCACAACGTGGACCTATAACAATATTTTCGTGTGTAAATTTATTCATCTGATATTTTAACTAATAGACCAATCTGCTCCTGGCAGAAGATTAAATGTTTGATCATTTTATTGTTTTTGTCTTAAAGAATCGGAGTTTTGTAGTCGATTCGATTACATTATTTGTCGTAAGTAGCAAGAGAAAGCTATCTCTATGCCGTAGCATGGCAGTCGTAAAACCTGCCTCAGAAAATTGGAGCCATTTGCTTGCTATCAACCGCCGATCTCGGCCATAAATCCTACTATTCCTATGCGTTTTTACGAGGTCATTTCCATAACAATCCCGCCTAATTATTTACTCGAGCTGCAAGTAGAAACAATTTCCATACATTAAAGCAGATGATTGTGTGGCCTACACATTTTCCCGGAGGAATGCCAAGCGGCGCAACGAGTATATAGGCGGCTGTGCCTTTGTTGCTGCTACAAGCTAAATATTGATGTAAACCTGGCAAACAATGCGATTAGGCGATGCGATCTACGTCTGCATTAGCAAATTGTGATTTCTTGCTTCCCAGCGCGATAATCCGAGATTAGCCAAGTTAGTGAGTACAATTAAGTACAACAATCAGACAAGCCGCTGATTATCGCGTAATTGCCAGGATTTCCAGGTTTGCGAAAGGCGCAGGAGCGGACTCGTTTCTTTGGTTTTCTAGAAAAGTGTAAGTTTATCCTTGAATTTGCCGGTGTGAAATTTGAAGGATTGCATAAATTGAGGTGCCCCCATCCCTAACCAATGGGTTTGAAGCTCAAAAGGATATTATTTCATATATCAATGAGTACCGAAACACGCGTAATGAATGATAATCAGCTCAAGATATTTACTTTACGGGAATATGGAACTCACCGCACCTATGACCAAGTAAATCACCTAAGAGACAGGAGAAGTGCAAGTACTAGTATACGAGACAACTACAAAGTACAACAGAAATCCAAACAAGCTGGGCAAGTACCAAAAGAAAGCCACCAAAATGTAGGGATGGAACCACAATTGCGAAGAGACCACAAAGGTCGGGAGGACAAACGAAAATGGTTTAATGAATTGTAAAACTGCAATCACAGAGAAAATGAGGCATATACGACCTACATCGCTAGAAAAACGCAGCACTTGAGAGCGAATTATGATATTAAATGGAAAGCTAAAATGCTACTAAAAAACAAGATAACAGAAATTAACGACACATTACCATAAATACACCACCAGAGAAACCTATTACGGAAAAATATACGAGTATTTCAATTTTATTAAAGCTACTGGGATCAAATCGGAACAACGTGGCATCCGATATAGAACATAGGGTAAGTAGAGTGGGAAATTGAGCGAAACAATACATCACATCACCTAGTGAAGATGTAAAAAGAGGTTTAAAATCTGAGCAACAATAACACTTCAGGTGTAAGAGTTAATGAAACATGATGATAAACAACTAACACGAGCAAAAATCGATGTAAAGGAGACATATGGAAAGGTAATTACTAAAGATAATGGATGGACTTTGAACTACCATCCAAGCACTAACCGCAATGGCTATGTCAAATACAAAGTGCTACGTTGAAATTCAAAACTAATGGTTAAAATACTAAAAGCGACCATACGAGAGTACTGTAGCGTATGCACGTACATGCACGCATACGTAATGCAGCGTATGCACATACATGCACGCGTACATGCAACCTTAGCAACCATTACTTAGCTACAAATATTAAATAAACAGTTTTGGCTTTTGACTTCATCACATACAGACATGTGTTTTATTTCTAAATTTAATGTAATTATAACGATGCTCCTCTTGCCGTTATAACTTATCACGTCGGGGTCACCAAGTTATAACGGCAAGAGGAGCTTCGTTATAATTACATTAAATTTAGGAATAAAACACATGTCTGTATGTGATGAAGTCAAAAGCCAAACTGTTTATTTATATATTTGTAGCTAAGTAATGGTTGTTAAGGTTGCATGTATGCATGCATGTATGTGCATATGCTACAGTACTTACCCATACTTACCTATGGAGGGGAGACTTAGGCACTCTCACAAAAAGCAGTACAACTTATAGATACAACTGAAAGAAACATACTACATCTAGGGATCAGAAACATATTTTACTTTAGCCAATATCACGAAGGTGTAAATTGTGCAGAAGTAAAAGAAGCTTAGACTATACACAAAACGAGGATACGAGCAGTACTCGTCGATGCAGAGAAAACTTGGACGTTCTTGCAAAAATTAGAACAAATTATTGACACATTTGAAAGAAGCATCCTACATCTACGAACCAGAAATATATTTTACCTTAACCAATATCATGAAGTCTCAAATTTTACACAGGTAAACGAAATTTAGAAAAAAAATAAATCGCATGCCCACTACTCACTTATGAAGGAGAGACTTGGGATATTTTCGCGAAAATCAGAACTAATTTTGAAAGAAATATTCCACATCTACGAGCCAAAACATATTTTATCTTAAATAGTGTAATGCAGTCTCAAATTATACAGAAGAAAACTAAAACAAGAGTACTCAAAACGACGGTAGCGGCTACTCTTTAAGGGCTTAAAGGCTGTAGCCTCCTGGCCGTCAACAGCCTATATGTCATTATGTCTACAATTGAAAATATATTTTATCATCTATCCTACCGTTATTATATAAGAAGGTTTCAGTAATGAGATCCGGATATAGCTGTTCGACGCCGCTTAAAACATGTACAAATATTCAAGAAATGTGTCAACATAATATGAGTTATGTGTCAACACCCTCGCTCGTATCACAATGCAACAAGCAGCTTACAGTAGCTGAGGGTGCTCCGAAATGTGGCCCAAACTTATATGGAAATTACTGTAAAAAACGCCGTCGCTGCAGAATCGGGATATAGCAGTTCAATGTGACGCGAAGGCTAACGATGTTGCAGCCTAGAGCGCCATAAACTCGCGGGCTTATTATATTTACAAATATAGTGCTCTCAAAATATAACGCAATCCGAGGAAAAATGCAATACCACGCCAATAGCAAATGTGGTGCAATCTCTGACATTGAAAATGAATTCCAGTGCAGCAAGGATGTTCTTGCATTCTTGTGGACCGTGTTTGAACATAATATCGCTTGCAGTTGGAGCTAGTGATGGGTGATATTTTACAAACTATGATTTAATTATTGATATTGAAAAATCACTAGCAACGATTGTCATCACAGTTGCTATAAAATTGAGACTTGATCACCTTTTTCTAATGATGCCAAACCCTAAGTATAACACGTTAATAGGCGATAAATATCACCTAAATACGGCTTAAAATTCACTTTTGCCTGTTGCTATCTCCCCAGTGAAGTATGTTTAAAACGCACATGATTACATCCAAAGTAGGACTAATATTACGCTTACTGTATGTATTAGAGCTCCGATCACCAAAAGATGGTAAAGTAGTTCTTATCGGTATAACTGCTTGCAGAACAACGAGAAGCGAAGTCATGCCTTCACAGATTTGATCCTTTTCACGGGTTAGATACTCGATACACGATTCACGGTGCGATTGTAAAATCACAGTATTACCTATCACTAGTTAAACCGTGCTTATTTATCTTGGGCGATTTCGGTTGTTTCATGCAGTTTTATACAAAAAAATGGAATAGAATAAGTATTCTCAACATTAATTGTAAAAGCTTTCGGTTAACTGAAAATTTCAATCTCTGTTTTTTTCATTATTAAATAAATCATCGTGTTTCATTTTTTAACACGTATGTACACATGTTGTGTTGTGTTTGAATACTTTTTGTTATGCGCATATAACGTTTTCTTTTGGATTATTAATCATTGCTATATTTGGATCAAATATCGATGGAATGTAGGTGAGTCATTAATTATTAGTTTTAAAAATTAAGAGCCCCCAAATACAATCATCACGAGCCGCCACTGAAAAACGACTATACGACCAGTAGTCATCTATACACAGGAGACTTAAAAACTCTCACAGTCACAAAAGAAGGAAGTACTTAACGACATATTTGAAAGAAACTTTATACATCTACCGACGAAAAACACATTTTACCTTAACTAATACCATAAAGTCTCAAATTGCGCCAAGGCAGATGAAACTTAGACTACACAATGCGATCATACGATTGATACTCGCCTATGGAGGAAAGACCTCGACACACTCACAAAAAAGCATTTGAAACGAACATTCTAAATCTACGGATCAGAAAAAAATTTTACCTAAACCAATGTCATAGAATCTGAAATTGCAAACAGACAAACGAAACTTAGACTACACAAAACAATCATAAGGTCAGTACTCACATATGGAGCGGAGGCCTGAACACCGAGCTGAACGCTCTCACAAAAATCAGAACGAATTCTCGACCCATATCCCCATATGAAAGTGTATGAAAATTCGAAAGACTTGCTACATATCAATTAATGCCAATTGCCACAGTTTAGTAGCCACCAATGGTTGTATTAAAAAAGATTAAGGAGGATAACTTGATGACCAAACGTCGGATAGTTAATCCTTGAAAGAAATTGAAAGCCTATTCTAATAATATTTTAAAGAACAATATGGTTACAACATTTTTTAGTCTGAAAGCATCAAGTTTAAAGCTACCGTCTATTTTCATACAAGAAAACATAGTTCAAAATGTTTTCTCTGATCACGTTAAATCATGCAAGATAGACTCATGGATGCTCTCGAAAAAATCGGCTCAAACAGTTTCGAAAGGACTTACCCCAGATGAATTTGGGCAACGTGCCGCTGAATAACAGGTGAAACTCATATAAAACCCGCCAACTGAGTGCGGGAAAGAGATCCTCCACAGAACTGCCCGGATACAACAATCCGCAACTTCTGCGGGGGGCACGTACCAAAACAACCATGTTATGTAAGCCCGTAAAGCCGTAGGGCAATTTCAAATGCGCTTCAACCAAGTCACCAGAAAAAAAGAGCAGCGTTCAAACAAAAGCCGACATTCAAGGAGGAGTCAAGGAAAGCCGTGAGTGCGCGAAAATGCGAAAACCTACACCACATACATTAAAAATATACACGCCGCACACACCGAGCTGTGAAAATAGTAACAAGCTCTGTAATTAATCCTCTATTTAAGCAAAATTAAATTTAAATTATGAAATCAGGATATACAGAGTGTTGTTTTATTTTTAACATAAGAAGCTAGGGAACTGTAACCGTTTGAGGGTTTTAGAGATTCTGTAAAGAAAATAAATAACATGCGCTTAGAACCATGGAAGTCTCTTAAATTTTTTCAACTTCTGAAACAGTTAAGGGTAAAACTACCACTGTGTATATAAAAAGTTTAATTAAAAATTCAAAAAAATACTACAGGGCGTATCAACATATTATTTTAAATTCTAGAATATGCTCCATCGCATTCGATTATGTGGACATGAGTTTTCCATTTGTAACCATATGCTCTCTGATAAAGCTAAGCCAGCAATTTAGAGAAAAGCATTATTGTAAATTGTTACAGCAATATGATAACTAACATACGTAATGAGCAGATGTTCAAAATTAGAATAATCTTATATCTATTTAGCTTTAATTAAATATCCACTCGCTTGTATTTTGTATACTAATTTACAGTAAATCGTTTTTATTGAAATTTCTGAATAATTCCATGCCAACGTGCTATTTATAATTGTAATAGTGCTTAGCAGCATACCTAATATTCTTATTATTATTCCATTTTTTGTTAATATTTTCGATGTCTTTTATACTAACTAAATACACTTGCACTTTCTCGGGAATTTATTGTACAAAATACACAATCCGCATATTATTTATTTTAAAAATCTCTTAAAATTTCCATATTTTATTCCTTTCGACTGTACCTACATCATTGCACATGTCTCATAACAAGTGCTTCTAATTCTGGTTATACATGATTTTAAATAAGTATACAAAATCCAAAGGTTTAAATATTCCTTTGAATGCACCTTACAGTATATTAGTAAATGATAAGTGAGAGAGCTTATTAAATTGCTTTAAAATCAGAGCAGAAAATCGAAATTTTACACAGCAGAAATTGAAAGTTCCTGCTCTGAAATTTATGCAGATTCATGATTGCAAATTTAATCCCAAACTGAGTTATATTGCATGCGAAATTAAGTGGCCTCAATTTCAAATTGCTTGCCACTAAAAAAGTACAAATTTCATTATAAAGCTATGGGATCAAAACGATTTTGAGCTAATAAATATATTCAAAGTAAGCTCCTGAGACTGTGTAAAATATTTAAATTTAATTAATTGAAACAGTGAAACAGATTGGTGAAACGTTGAAAAAAAATGTTAATTTGATCTCGGGTTAAATATTCTTATTACAAACTTAGGAACCATCGGCATAAGCTGAAAGGCTAAATTCCAGCTTATGGCTTCCTTAAAACTTTGGCTGCAGTTTGGTTTTCCATTAAAAATGTAATTTTGGTGTCACATTCAATACATCAATTTGACGCGGTTCGTCGCTAATTAAAAAATACTAATTTTCCATTAAAAAGCAATATTTAATAAAAAATTGGAGTATTATACAGCGCTTGACGTAATACAAAAATTAAAATCAATTAGGTTCATCTTACATGTATATAAAATGTGTCTATCTAATTTGGGTTGTCAGTTACTTCAACATACAACAAGCGTTCAACAGAAATTTAACTAGTATTTCCCGAGACGAGATTTACCCATTCTCGATCTCGATCGCAAAATTCTCGAAGGTTGATCTTTAACGCGAGAATCTCGATTCTCGAATTCAAAATATGTGCTGTGGGTACCGAATTAACGCTGCGGTTATTCTAGGGTAACCCTTTTAAACATTTTATAAAAAATTAAAATAAAGTCATATAACTGTTCTATTTGGTTGTTAGGCCGGTTTTAAAAATATTATTGAAAAACTGTCAAGATTGAGAGTTTAGTTAACCTCCTACTCAAGATCTGAACTAAATTAAATCAAGCTAGTTACTCGTGAGATAGGTTGTAGAGGGTATAAATTTAATTAATTAAAAGTTATAAAGCAGTAAACCTAAATTTGCTTTTGATATAAAAGTCTTAATTATAAACTTGTGAACTACCAACAGAAACTAAAGATCTAAGATGAATATACATATCAGTATACTGTTTGTTTTTAAATTTCAATTGAACACTTTCAAGCAAAAACTTGATTTTGGTTTTAAATTCCTAGCCTTACGTTAAACTACTAGTTGCTTCTGGCATAAATTGTAGATAGTTTAAATGTAATTAATTAAAAGCTCTGGAGTGGAAAACCTAAATTGCTTTTGACATACAATTCTTAATTATAAACTTATGAACTACCAACAGAAATTAAAGACCCAAGAAGAATTCGGAATTTAAATTCCAGTTTAGATCTTAATTGACAATTTTTAAACGAGAATTCTGTAAAAGTTGAAATTTCAAGTAATTAGAATTAGCAGTTGTTGACACAGTATTGCACTGAATTTTCTAGAAAGATTTTGGTTTTGGTTCCAAATCAGACTAGAACTAAATTAAATGAAACTAGTTTCTTGTGGTATACATTGAGAAGAATGTGGCAACTAGATTTCTTAATAGCTTGACTGACATTTTTAAAATCACAAGCTGTCTGTAAAATTTCAAATTATAATTGAAATTTTGGAGTAGGCAACACTGGGCCGCGTTAAGTTTTCAAGCAAAAGTTTGCTTTTGGTTTTAAATTTCCGGCCACAACTAAATTAGATTAAACTAGTTGATTGAGACTTAAATTATAGATGGTTTAAATTTAATTAATTAAATGTTATGGACTAGAGAACCTACATTTATTTTTTGTATTCAATGCTTAATAAGGAACTTCTAAACTACCAACCGAAATTAAAGATCCAAGAAGGATTTAGCATTTACCGGCATTTACATTCCAGTTAAAACGTAATTGATCATATGGTCTAAATGGAACCAATTAGAAGTTGTATAAACTTAAATTTATTTTTGATATTCACTGGTTAATAAGAAACTTGTGAACTATCGCCCGAAATTCAAGAAGCAAGGATTTCGCATTGAAATTCTAGTTTAGAACTTACTTAATTGACATTTTTAAATTGCCGATAATTATGTAAATTTGAAATTTAAATTAAGAATTAGAAGTGGTTAATTGCACTGAATTTTCAAGAAAGATTTTGAGTTTGGTTCAAAATTCCAGACATGAACTACTAAATTAAATTTAACTAGTTGTTTGTGACATTAATCTAAATGTAACTAATTAAGTTATTTAACAGAGAAACGTGAATTTATTTTGAATATTTAATGCTAAATAATAAATGTCTGGTCTACTAGCCGAAATTAAAGACCCAAGAAGAATTCGGAATTTAAATTCCAGTTTAGAACTTAATTAATATTTTTAAACTAACGAGAATTTTGTACAATTTGAAATTTCAATTAAGAATTAGAAGGTTTCCAATTCCAGATCTGAACTAAATTAAATTAAACTATTTACTTGTGGCATAAATTGAGAAGAATCTGGGAAGTACATAAGTACCTTAATAGCTTGACTGACATTTTTAAAATTACAAGAATTCTGTAAAATTTCAAATATAATTGAAAATTTGGAGTAGGCAATTGGTTTAAAATTCCCAACCGCAACTAAATTACATTAAACTAGTTGATTGCGACTTAAATAGTAGATGGTTTAAATTTATTTAATTAAATTTATTGTCTAGTGAACCTAAATTTATTTTTGATATTCAATAAGAAACTTCTGAACTACCGACCGAAATTAAAGATCCAAGAAGGATTTAGCATTTAAATTCCAATTAAAACTTAATTGACATGTTTAAATTGATGAGCATTTTGAAAATGTGAAATTTAAATTGAGAATTAGCAGTGGTTAACACTGTATTGCACTGAATTTTCAAGGCAGATTTTGGTTTTGGTTCCAAATTCCAGACTAGCACTAAATTAAATGAAACTAGTTATTTGTGACATTAATTGTAGATTTAGAATTAATTAAAAGTTATATAGCAAAAAAAAATTAATTTATTTTTGATATTCAATTCTAAATAAGAAATTGCTGGTCTACTAACCGAAATTAAAGACCCAAGAATAATTCGGAATTTAAATTCCAGTTTATAACGTACTAATTGGCATTTTTAAACTGACGAGAATTATGTAGGACTGAAAATTTTATTTATTGATTAACATTGTATTGCACTGAATTTTCTATGAAAATTTTGGTTTTGGTTCAAAATTCCAGACCTGAATTAAATGAAACTAGTTGCTTGTGACATTAATATTATAGATGGTCTAAATGGAATTAATTGAAAATTGTATAAAGCTAAATTTATTTTTAATATTCACTGCTTAATAAGAAACTTCTGAACTATCGACTGGCATTTTTAAATTGACGAAAATTCTGTAAATTTTACATTTAAATTAAGAATTAGAAGTGGTTAACACTGTATTGCACTGAATTCTCAAGGAAGATCGTAGTTTTGGTTCCCAATTCCAAACTTGAACTAAATTAAACTAGTTGTTGGTGACATTAATTATAGATGGTCTAAATGGAATTAATTGAAAGTAATATAGCAGAGAAACATACATTTATTGTTGATATTCAATTCTCAATAAAAAAAGTTCTGGTATATTAACCGAAATTAAAGACCCAAGAAGAATTTGGAATTTAAATTCCAGTTTAGAACATTGACCTTTTGAAACTGACGAGAATTCTGTAAAATTTGAAAATTCTATTAAGAATTACAAGAGATTAACACTGAATTGCACTGAATTTCCAAGGAATTTTGGATCCAAATTCCAGATTTAAACTAAATTCAATTAAACCAGTTGTTCGTGACATTAATTATAGATGGTCTAAATGGAATTAATTGAAAGTTATATAGCAGAGACACATAAACTTATCGTTGATATTCAATTCGCAATAAGAAATGTCTGGTCTATTAACCGAAATTAAAGACCCAAGAAGAATTCTGAATTTAAATTCCAGTTTGGAACATTGACCTTTTCAAACTGACGAGAATTCTGTAAAATTTGAAATTTCCCTTAAGAACGATTACGAATTAGAAGGGATTAAAACTGGATTGCACTGAATTTCCATGAAATTTTGGATCCAAATTCAAGACTTGAACTAGTTGTGTCTGACTTAAATTGTAGATAGTCTAAATTTAATTAATTAAAAGTTTTATGGTAGAGGAACCTAAATTTATTTTTGATATTAAATTCTTAGGAAAAACTGTATGAACTGCTAACCGAAATTAAAGACCCAACAAGAATTCGGCAATTAAATTCCAGTTTAGAGATTTATTGCCATTTTCAAAATCATAAGAATTCTGTAGAATTTGAAATGTCAATTAAAAATTACGGGCAATCAACACTGCGACGCACTGAATTTGATTTTGAATTCAAATCAAGATATGAACTAAATTAAATTATACTAGTTGCTTGTGACGTAAATTGTGGGTACCTACATGGTCTAAAATGAATTCATTAAAATTTTAAATGAGATTTTTTTTAAATGTCAATTCTCAATTGCAAATGTATAAACTTAAACAAAAACTGAAGATCCAATAAAAATTTAGCAATTAACTTGCACATTTGACTTAAATTGTCAATTATGTATATGTAATTACGCAATTAAAATTTCGAATGGGTTAGAGATAAAAGAAACGCTGTTCGATACTATGTATCGACAGAACACTAAAAACCACGAAAAATTAAACAATCAAACTGCAACTTACATCTTGATTAATATTTTCAAGTTGACCAGAAGGCTATAAAATTAGGAATTTCAATTAAAAACTACGATCAACTGACACGGGGTCGTACTGAATACTCAAGGAAAATTGTAATTTTTGCGTTGGAGATGAAAAGATGCACTTGGTATCAAAAATAAATTTAAATGAACGTTTGAGATAACGATAAGAGGCCTATATTTCCGAACTAATTGTAAATAAATCGATACCTGGCAATTAGCGATACAAAAATAGTTTGTCGCCGTTATCTAATCACGGATTACAGAAACTGTTGATATGTTATTGTTATCGAGCTGCATTATAAATTGGAGAAATTAAACACCTCCCCGTTGTAGAGGTTTATGGATTGCTCAGATTTATTTTGGTAGGTATGTCTGGGTGTACAAAAGAAGAAAAAGAATACGAATTCGCAATAAATTGCATTAATAAAATAAGATCGCATCTATAACAACACAGAGGCAACTGAGGCACGCTTCATCAACAAATCGACTTTCTAAACACCAAAACAGCAACATAGAAGTAAATCACGCCGCTGCGTCTATCCTACCTTTCGCACAAGCGGTCAATCCATTTTAGTGCAGATCTAATGGGCAACACACACAATCACACAGACACGATTTGTGCAACACAATTACGAAATCATCGCGGCTAATCGCCAATGTTAATTGCTGAATTAACCAGTGTTTACACGCGATCGGCACTGAACCGCGATCGGGGCGTCGAGAGAAGCACACGCGTCGATATTATTGGTCCACCGGGGACAAAACACTGCACTTGTAGGGGTGCGTCCACCCGGTCTTCCAAATTGCGATGATTTTACCTACGCAAAACGATCGTTGACAGCGATTTCGACTCGATTACGGTTTGCCGGCAACTGGCGAACACCTGTTGCTCCCAACGTGGTCGCCCCACTCCAGGTGATAGTCATATGTTTGCCACCAGATACACGCGCTTCTCGCCGTTTTTTAACGCGAATGCCTCACTCTCGCTGCATCGTCTCGCGATGCACCGGAGAAACATCCGAGAATCGCCCATTGAGAGTACTGCAGCATTAATAGAAGTTCCCTCACATTTCATTTAGATCACAAACACATACATATAAATTTTTTTTAAAGTGTTGCTATGAATAGGAATAGGATTCCGTTCCGTTTCGTATATACGTATACGGTATATATAGGCCCGTATCTTTATCTATCCCATTTTTCTCCATATTTGGTAGTAGTGTGTAATACAACAAAACTCATGTCTATTGTGGAGAGAATATTTTCTGTAAAGACAGCTTAGTGGACGGACAAAAGAACAGTAGAAGCAATTCTGTTGTGTCATAATATTTAAATGACTTTTGAAGAATTTTACAATTATACCAAATAAGACAAGAATATTACTCTCTTTTTCCCCTATTGTATGTTGTTGATTGTGGATACGTACATCTTCGTACACTTCGACTATTATAGGAATAAGCATAATCTGCCTTTTTTATTCCAACTTGGTGATTTATTTATTTATTTAGCACTTAGGTATCCCATATAGATGCCTAACAATTATGAACCATGAACCACACTAAAATTAGAAATTTTCTCCAGTCATCCTCTTCATTTGCCCATACGTTGCAAATTCACTTACATTTAATGTAGATCTACCAAAATAAAGTCAGTTAAAATTTACAGCAAAATTTTATATAAATTCACGTTAAATGCTCTGAAAATTCAGTTAAAATTGACCATAAATTTACTAACTAACCGAGCTTACTGAAAAGTAGTTTTAAATTTATTTAATTTTTTATAAATTTTCTAAGGCTACCTCGGTGGTTGAGTGGTCTTGTTGTCTGCTTAGCAACCAGATGGACGTGGGTTCAAATCTGGCCGTAGCCGAGAATTTTCTCGGAGCGGCAGTGGATTTGAATCCATTAGTTAAGTTAGATGTAAGTTGTTGTGTGTGTGGTATGTTTGCATGAGGGGGAGCGTAATGAGGGTCGCGTGCGGCGCATTACCTCCGTTGCACTTCCCGCGAGGTATGAATGGTCCTCGACGCAGAAAGGTAAAAAGAGGCTATAGATTATGAATGAATGAATAAATTTTCTAAAAAGTATTATTGAAAACGTAAGGAAAACTCGTTGCAAATTTGTGGTAAACTTTCTGACTGCAATGTTATGAGGATTTGTGATTTAGTGAATGCAGCTTCTCCGTTATTTTTCCTTTCCTTGTGGTTGATTATTATGATAGAATTTGCAAAAATACATCAGTGGGTGGATCTATTGAAGATAAGAGATTTTTAGAGTTGTTGAACAATTGTAGGCCATTTGTCCTTGCAATCTTTATCCAATTTTTACATGCTTTTTAACAAGTCTCCGCATGATTATGCTACGTAGGGCTGGGGAGAGAAGGTTGAGCCGATTTACAGCAAAAGTGAGTTTTTATAGGCTTCCGTGCGCTAATGGCGTTTTATTGTTTCATAGCTTCTTTTTCTTTGTTGATTATGAATTTGTGTTTTTTTCTTTGTATTTTTGGATATTTGCAGTTATGGATTTGGCTTTCTAGTTTCTAGATTTGGTTTGATGAATTTTCAAGATTTGAGTTTGTGAATTGAATGGACTGAAGTTTATAGTTGCAGTTTTGGCCCCTTGACTTTGTCGGACACTGGATTCAACAGATAAACTACTGGGTCCGTCAACTAGTATCACTTATTTTCCAAGACTTGCCCTAAGGATAAAAAGTAATGGATTGAAACAAATTTGAGATGAATATCAACTTTGTTATGTGCAATTTTAGTTCCTAAAAATTACTTCATTTAAATGGCCTCCCTGAGCCTCAATGCAGTGCTGCAATCTTTGTTTAAAGTTTTGCACCACTCTTCTCAACAATTCTGGTCCAATAATCTCTATTTCTTCTGAAATACGCATTTTAAGGTATTTATTGTTTGAAGATGCTTCTCGTAGACCTTTTTCTTCAAATATCCCAACAAAAGAAGTCAGCAGCCGTCCAATTGGGGGAATTCGACGGCCATGTTATGTCACCAAACCTCAAAATCAACTGTGTTCACAACTACTTGACTTCGTATAAAGCTTTTAACCATGTATACGCGTTGATTAATTGGAAACTTATCCATGATCTATTAAACTGCATAAATTAAGGCACACAAATCTGGCAATAGAATTGTCAATAAAAAAATATTGTTTTTGTAACAGCTTACTAAAAATAGGTGATACCAGTTGCCGGACCCTGTAAAACCTTGCTTTACTATAAACAAATATTATGTGGTAACTCAAAATGTATTAATGTGAATAAGTTTATGAACTTCTGATATTTAAATTTTCCTCTTCATGCCAGTTATTGATGTATTGCTGATTTATAGGTCTATTTTCTATGTGTCTTGCGCTTTGTATATTTGTACGTTTAACTTACATTTGAAATTAGAAATTGTATACGTTACATTGTGAACGCTATGTGCTACGTACTCGTCGTAGGTTTGTTGTTGGGTTTGCTCCAATTATTGTGTCATTAAATACCATATAGTCAATCATTTATTTCGGTACGTAGTCGTGAATTATATTATTTACCTTATTAAAAATAAATAACACTTTAGTTGCACCCCATTTACATCTTTTTCCTTTCTATAACAGGTTATAGATTATCAAAGAGCCTGCGTCTAATAGGTGTGTTTTTGAGATTTCTCCTTTCAATGTAAGTTGCAATTACCAGTTCACCAGGGAATTTTCCAACTTAGATTCACGAGTTGTTGAACAACCACGTTGATGGCGTCCGTATTTGGTTTTGATCATTTTAGTGTTAATTCCCTCCTCTGAAGTAGCTTAGCTAACCCGTTGAACGCTATTGATTACGGAATTGTTTTGGGTTATCACACCTCGCTATCCGGGTTATATTGAAGTGTTGTAAGATTATAGTTAATTTACTTTATCGCTATTGCGTATAATGGCGTTCAGCGGTGACAATAGTTTGCTTATTAGTGCCTGTGAATATATTATGTGTGTATGATTTGATATTATTGTTATTATTAGATTTTTATTTAAATAAATGACTATCATCTCAAAAGGTTGGGTTTCCTACATCTTAGCAAATATGGTTGAATGTATAATTAAAGGCTTTACATTTGCTATTAAGATAATAATTATAGTGGTTTTCATGATTTTTTAAAAGTAATTGCTTTAGCCACCGCTTGTTTATCCAATGAAACCGCTACAAAATTAGATATTTCAACTGATGAGAACAACTTTACAAATATGGCGCTCCAACTACACAATTTATTCAAACTAGTTGGCTTCGTATTAATAATTACATCAGTTATTACGTAAGAGTGCGTTGCCTAAGTGATTTAACAAACGTAAGTAAATAGATGCCACAACAAAACAGTCACGATGGGTTTCTTCTGGAAATGTGCAAAAACCGACGCCACTTAAAAAATTTCACCAAATTCTATTTTTAAAATAAGTTTATAACTTTTTTTTAACTTCCCTAACGACTACCGTTGCCCCCCGGAACAGCTCACGCATTACTTTAGAGGGCGCGGGCATCACTTAAACCTAAGCCTTAATTAAGTAAAAATCTAGACCGCTCCTGCAGGGAGTTGAACTCTCAACCGCTCCGGCTCGAGCGCTCCATAACTTTCACTGTGACCTCGGTTGCAACGGCGATCCCCGATAGCCTACCGAGGTCCCTTTCTAACCTTATTTGGTTTTCCTGATGCAAAATAGGACACCAGGCGTCCCCACAGCAACTCCCACGGCGGACAGGGGCTCCTCTTTCTCTCCGTTTGCCTGCTGTAACAATCCAGATATTACTTTGAATGCCACCTGCAGCTTGCACCACTCCAAAACTGGTTACAACTCCGTCGTTGCCCCAGTACTAGTGCTCTCCACTGCTCAGCATGAATGTCGCTGTCTCCTTCCCGCTTCCAGGGCTATGCAAACCTCGCAACGGCTTCAAAAACGGCCGCAGAAATACCAGCTACCAGGCTACCACTCGACGTACTATTCAACACTTTTTAAAATTCCCGTAGGGGTGCAACGTATCAAAGCAACCCTTCTATAGCCTACGCAAAAGACACTGCACTAATTCTAAAACACTGAATTGGGAAAAATTGGTATTTATTCGCTTTTAAAAGGATTATTTGTGGAGAAGCCCAGGGGCGGATGGGGTGGGGTAAACCGGCCCGGGAAACCATGAACACCGGCCCGGTCCATTTTTATTAAAAAAATTGTTAGGCACTTTTTACTAAACAAGCTATACAAAATAAGTACTTATTCGTATTTTTCAAACGCTTTTAATATTTTTCTAAGTAAAAATACATAATATGTACATGTTAGAATAAATAAAAACTAATGGCAACTAGTTCCTGGTCCTGGTCATAGGTACTGGACAGAAAAAAATTGTGAAACACATCATATTTTTTGAAAAAGCGGGCCTACATATCCGCTTATATTTTTGTTTTCATAAACATAGATATTAATATGTCGGTGCTTAATATAAAAGCGATCTTTTAAACACATCGGTTTCTTCGGCCAAGACATTGATTATTTCCTCATTATTTATTTTTTTTAAGACTGGAGCCTCAATATTCATAAGCATGAATGTTATGCTACTAATATTGTAACGTCCTGCCCTTCTGCTCATAAGGGCTCTTGAATTTAATAAATTACCTTCGGGTAGCTTTCTCAGTCGGAGTTAATTTCGGTTCAGTCAGATATATATTTACAAACATAAGTATTATTCGTTAAAACCAAATAAAATGTATTTTTACAATGAATTTAAAATTTATGCGGGACGTCCTGTTGCGAGTTCCTTACGTCCCGGCAACCCGTTTTGCATCTGTGTGTGGATGGTCCGGCAGGCCGAGTTTCGGAAAAATCGACGGAACGTCACTGGTCGGGAAGTCGGTCTGCCCAAATTAATTCGCGGTGGTGCCAACCTTCGGGCTCGAATGTCAGGTTCAAGATCGAATGCACGTGTAGCTGCAAATATAGGTTAATTCGTTTATGTTATTGTTTATGCCTTACGACACCGTGATAGTGCTGCAAATCCCGGGGACTCGGCGGTGTGTTTGTGCGGGGTGCGGCTGAATGGGAAGCTGGCGACGATTTTCCACCTGGGGCCCTGCTTCGTATCTTCGGCCCACGACAGGTTAAGATCGTTGCGGCGCTGTCGATCTCTGGTGTTGCGATGGGGAGACGTTTGGAACGGTGAGTACAATTCTGCAGTCAACAGATATTAAATGCAAACTTGAAGAGGCCTTTGAACTTGGCTACGGGCCGGGCCATAATAACATGAAATTTTGATACGGTCGAGTCGGGCAAATTTTATGTTGTTTGGCTGATTTAATTATTATTACGAAATAGACATATGAAACGGCCTGGTAGTTAAACCCTCGTTTCAAATATGTCCTCCAGGAAATTTGATACAATTATTTGCCAACGGAGTTTGGGGCCAAAAGTCTACGCTGAGTCCAGGTTATAACAGGCATTAGTTTGATCAGCGAAACGGTTTTCCCACTCGTGGAGCATCGCCTCAGAAAACTGATCCTTCAGGGAATGGACTTATTTAAGTGCTAGCTAGGAACACGGTCTCCAGGATTGGAGGCATCGGTTCAACTTTAGCTACGGGAAATTCTCTCTTAAAATGCGCTCCGTGTTTACTTTTATACGTTTTGCGTCGTGTTATCGTGGTAACCACCACGTCCATCCTCTGGTGGGGACGAGCGGCGCGCGGATTGTTTGTTTGCAATTTTCGGCGCAGGCTGAACTGGTGACTGCTTATCTCTCCCTCGGACGTCGGCAAGAAGCGATAATGCTTGAAGGGGCGAAGTGTAAATTTAATTACATTATTTACAGCCAGTCTTATAAAGGCCACTAATCTGACGTTAACTTTAATTCGCTGTTAAAACAAACAAAAGCGCATCAAAACGTTACTGCTTATGACATTTTATTCATTAGTAAACAAATTTTGATGCGCTTTTGTTTATTTTAACAGCGAGTTAAAGTTAACGTCAGATTAGTGGCCTTTATAAGACTGGCTGTTAATGTCTGTATGAAAAATTTAAACGAGGCAAGCGTTACAATATTATTTCGGTTAAATCCGTGATTCTTTTCGTGTACTGCGTTTTTTTATAGTTTTTTTCAAGGGTCATAGCGATGGACCGGCCCCCGTTCTAGCCGAAGCCAGCGGCCCTTCGGGAAATTTCCCAAAATACAGACTGGCCCACCCGCCACTGGAGAAGCCAAAATAACACACCTTACAGCTTGGCTTCGCTTCCCCCTTCTTTTTTGTTTTGTATTTATCTTACATTGTTATTCATTTCTAAGCCTGCTCTCATTGCATTTTATGTTTCAATCAAGGCTAATACTATTTTTACTACCGTTTTTACACATTATTAACCCAAAATCAATGAGATTAATTGCTATCATGGTTTTAGAGGCTTTCAAAGTGTTCATTCCAATATATATCAAAGCGGTCTTTACAGCTTTTCTGGCCATCTGTGGCAGCCTAATTACCATGCCTCGCCATCCATATAATAGTCCTGTTTCAATCCCCGCCCCCCCTACATAAATTCTTTTATATGCAGATGCTAACTTCTCCTTGGTCTTCCCTTCTTCCTCCGTTGTGTAGGCTTTAATTATCAGATTCTACTTGGTAACATTTCTCCATTTACCATCCTTACGTGTCCATACCATATAGTTGTTTAATCACTATTTGATCTGTCAACAATGTTTCTACTTGCATAATTTCTTTTATTATTTATGTGGTCGTACTTTGTGAACCTACAGCACCTTGTCTAGTACGTCATTTCTGTTGTGTTGATTATGTTCGTTGCATTATAATGTAATGACCATATTTCTGTTCGATATATACACACACGATCATTGAAAATGAACAGGGTCATGCAACACATGTTACACATTTGAAACAATGTTTTTAGAAGGCTACTATAACCGTGTTGTTCAAAAAGTACTTCATCTAATGCACACGGTTACATAAAAGCATATATATAATACACATATATTGCTGGTAGGGCCTGGAAACTTCAGAAAACATTACGGCGCCGACATAGTCTCACTTATAGTATAACGCGTCTCGTGCGCATGCGTGAGAATTCGAACTCCGCCTTTAGAAGCGAATTTTAAACTTGACCACTTCCCCATTGGGCGGGACCACTTCCCTATTGGGCGGACGACGCCGCCGCGCTTGCGCACAGCTCACCGTATACATAAAGGAGTTGGTTGTGTGTTTCACTTCATCGGCCAGTTTCCCACTCATAGCCGCTAGCATTGGCGTAACTAGCGGGGGGGCCAGGGGGGCCAGGCCCTCCCCAGAGTGCCGTCTGGCCCACCCCAGAAAAATAGAAGTTAAATAAATTTAAAAACCTGCTTTTTCTATTAACCCATCTAAACTAAGGGGTTGGTTATTGACCCTCACACATTCTTACATTTTCTGGTTTTATTACCTTTTTTTGGCTTAAAAACTTTATAGTATAAATACCATTATGTTGGACGGATGACTCTAATGAATAATAATATACAAGAGAAAACGTTATTAGTTAGCTAATAATTACTATGAAGACACTGCTTTCGTCTGAATATTTTTTTTTAGTTAAATTTACACCATTTTTGTTAGTTTCTCTCAAGTTTTCTACAAATAAAGGATCAATTTATGTACACAGAAAAATACAATTGCAGTTATTTCATATGCGGGTAAGTAAAGCAGTTGAAAACTTGAGTGTATCGGTAACTACTCCCTGGGCACATACAGCTAGCTGCCTATTATAGGCTCGTCCAGTTCAGACTTAAGGTGACTTGCTATTTAGATGTTTGCCTTGCCTAAAGAGTTGAGTTTATAGCTGTAAAGAGTACGATCCAGAATTTTATGTTTAATAGTGTTTTATGTACCGCAAAGAACATTTTGTGGTGCTTGAATTTCCACAGTTGCTAGCCCAAGATAGAATAAAAACATATCACAATAACAATTAAGAAGATATTCATGTTTTCAAGAAAGTATTTGTTTCTAGGATAAGGAGAAAAAAATAAAAATTGTGGCTCAAAAACGTGCAAATGGAAACCAAGTGATGTTTCTCCTGAAATAATATTTTTTACCGTCAACCTCATTGAGTTGCAAGAGGTAATCTATACATTTTTATGTTGTTTATGAACCGAGAAATAATTTATTGATATGCTCCTTAGACATGTAGTATTACGAGAGTAGGTAGCACCCATAATTTCCGCAAACCAATAGATCAAGTGCACCATGGAAATGTAACTTGCCATAAACAAATGTTTGTTGTTTTCTAATTTAACAGTTCAAATTTAGTTACTATACAGTTATTTTTGAAATAAGTGTTGTGCATCAAAAATGAACATAACAGGAGAAAATTTTAGAGCCATGATTTACTATGACTTTAAAAGTTCCTTATCTCTGAAAGAAAGATATTTCTGGTTTAATAAATTTAAATTTGAACGAGTTTCAGTTAGCGACGATTTTTGCGAACGACAAATTTCAGCAGTTACTGATACGAACGTTGACGCTGTGCGAAGAATGCTTCAGTAGGACAATCGAGTCACTTATAGAATTATTAAAGCATCTTGGACATTGGCATGACTGCAATACACAAGATTTTACATACTCATTTGGGTGTAAGAAAAGTCTGTCTTGGGTGGATACCACACAGTTTAACAGACACACAGAAACACAACAACAGCATGTGGAACGGTATAAGAAATATGATAAAGGTAAATCTAAAGCAGTTTACATCATAACTGGTGACGAAAGCTGGATATATGCATTTGAACCTGAATCTAAGCTGTAGTTAGGATGTTTCCAACAAATCCTAATCCAGTTAAAGTGAAGCGATCTTGATAACAATTGCTTGTTTTGTTTTCAAAATCAGGACCTATCACAACTGTCGTGCTTAAAAATAAACGTAGCGTTACTGCAGAATGGTACACAACTATATGCCTACCAGACGTTATTCAAAAAGCTCGGCTTATGGCGCCCAAGGGGTGAGATCGTTCTGCACCATGACAATGCTTGTAACTAGTCATACCGGACATCAAATAAAATAACTTTCAGATACTTTCCAGTTAAAATTACTAAGTTATCCCCCATTCAGTTCCGACCTAGCACCTTCCGATTACTTTCTAGTTCCTCCATTAAACGATAAAATGCGTGGTGTGCGATTTGGAACTCCCGAAGATGCTGTGGAAAGCTTGAAAAACCTTGTTTCTAAAGTGACTCAAAAATTGTGGAATTTATGTTTTGAAAATTGGTTTTACCGAATGCGTAAATGTTGAGTTTAAGGGGGAATATTTTGAGAAAATAATAAAAACAAATTTTGGTTACTAAACTTTGTTTTATTAGGCTGCAGAAATTTACAGGACTGCCCTCGTATAACGGCATCAAAGAAAAAGCAAATAAATTTATGCGAAAAAGTTATATATGTACGTAAATTCATGTCTCCATAGGTATACATGGGGATTGACGATGGTTTGTTGGGGGGCCTGGCCCTCCCCAGCCAAAAATCCTAGTTACGCCAATGGCCGCTAGCAATATAGTAAGTATTAGATATATGCATAAAAGTAGCCCGATATTTCTAAAATTTTGCGTGGGGCCATATAGTTGGTTGCATAGCCCTGTTCATTTTCAATGATTCGTTGTGTACATAGTATAGCTCTCTGCCATAGATTTGAACATGCATTTCTTTGTTTTATTTGAAATGCAGTTGTTCCATAATATGGACTGGAATGGTTTGCTATTCAATTTTTTTTACATTCTGCTCTATACTGGAATAGCGATACTTACATCTACATAGTAAGCAAAAACACTAATAGCTCAAAAACTGCAAATTGAGAAGGTCGTATAGTACATTTTAAAATCCATTAATTCATACTACGTTCAAGGTCTAGACTCTAGAGATTTAGAATAGTGCTTATGAAAGGCCTCAGCTCTCCGCCGTGACGTCAGCACAGGTAGGTAGAAAGTCAGTTAAATCGCATAGACGCAGAGTGTTTATAACTTTAAAAATAATTGCTTGTTTATAGCTATTAAAATACATAGGAATGTTAAGAGTATCATAACTGCCGCAGATGTGGTTTTGAACATCCAAGAATGTTATGATTCATAACATCCGTTGTTTGTTCAATAGTTTATCTGTTGGATTATGGTAAGCGTTGTCATGTACGGCAAAGGAATATTACTGTACAGATACAGTTATGACTTAGTTACCAGCTTACTTTTGTATATTTAAACAAAGGTTTAATATTCTGAAACCGATAAATAAATTTTACCACACTAATTTCTAATAAAGGTTTTGGGTGTAAAGTTACTTAAAACTATCGCTATTCTTTCCTCCCTATGATATTGACCAGCTGTGACACAAATTTTCGTTTGTTATGAACGTTAAAAATTATTCTTGTTAACATAGAATTTCGGCTTAGACCGCGTAGTATTTGTGGATAAAGACACAGCGTTCTCTGGCTTAATGTGCCTTGCACCTTGTGAACTCGAGCAATAATCCACGCGATGGCAATGCTCTTTGGTGGCTCATGTTGTTTGAGTACTTTGAGAACGAGAATACTTAGGCAGATTTGGCCTTTTTGCTGTTTGTGCACCCCTGTTCACTAACGTTTCGCAAGACCTTGCAGCTTGCATCATCAGAGTGAAACTCGCACAGTGGTTGTGATGCTTTCTTTGCACTGTCCTTGTCTTCTACCTCTGTAACCAAAGAATAAATATGACAATATGTACCTACCTTATTGACTTTTGTATAATTATTGCCTTGTTACTTGCTTATTCACATAATGAAACTATCTATCTATCTATATACAAACACTCGTGCTGGTATATCTTCTTCTTCTTAAAGTGCCGTATCCATCAGTGGATGTTGGCAACAATTGCAGCAAAATCTTCTCGGTTTTGTGTGGCTCTAAATAGTGTGTGAGTGTCCAGATTTGTCCAGTCCTTGATGTTTTTGAGCCATGAATGTTTTCTCCTGCCTTGCTGGTATATAATTGGAATATACTATGCTTACCTATTTTATTCACCGGCAAGTGTTTTGAAACGCTAGCAACTTGCCATAACGTTGATAATGCAATGACCTGTGACGGTAATTTACGTGTTTATTTGTGCAAAATTGCACAGCATTGCACTCACAATACCAAACTCTAACAAAGGCATCAAGTGACTCGTCTATTACAAAAAGCTTAATGATATTTGTAATCAACGTGCAGTTACAAGCTCTAATCATGTTCACATCGCGGGCATTAACTACCTACTTTAACCGACATCACAAACCCGTGACGTCAGAGAGCTAACGCCTTGTGTTTAGTTGGTAGTGAGCGTTGTCAGTTATTTATTTTGTTTGATGTCGTCCGAAGTCCAGTGTGTTACTCATATCGTTCATGTATTGCTCGAGCTTGCAAGCAACACAATTGATACCGTGTTAGTGATGGCACGCGTAGTAGGGCTACAAATATTATACTTTGATCGACACTAGGTATTATAGTAATTCGAATAATATTGTCTAGAGTTGATATTTACTGAAAATCGTGCTTTTCAGACATTTTAACGCACCTGAATACTAAACTATTAAACTTTTTGGATGCAGATAAATTTAATATACCAGCTTTGTATGGCTAAATAAGCTCCAAACGCATTTCTACAGCGTTTGCAACTTCTGCAATCAACTCTAAACCAGTTATCGAGCATATGTTAGTGATGGCACGCTTAGTAAGGCTACAATTATTATTTTTTAATCGACACTAGGTATTATAGTAATTCGAAAAATATTTTCTGTAGTTAATATTAACTGAACAACGTGCTTTTCAGACGTTTTAACGCAACTTAATTCTAAACTATTGAACTTGAATTTTTTGGATGCAGAAAAATTTAATATAGCAGCTTTATATGGCAAATTAGCTCCTAATGCACTCCTACAGCGTTTACAACCTCTGCAATCAATTCTAAGCCAGTTATTGAGCACGTGTTAGTGATGGCACGCGTAGTAGGGCTACAATTATTATACTTTGATCGACATTAGATATTATAGTAATTCGAATAATATTTTCTAGAGCTAATATTAACTGAAACACGTGCTTTTTAGACGTTTTAATGCTCCTCAATATTAAACAATTGAACTTGAATTTTTTGGGTGCAGAAAAATTTAATATAGCAGCTTTGTATGGCTAAATAAGCTCTAAATGCATTTCTACAACGTTTACAACTTCTGCAATCAATTCTAAACCAGTTATCGAGCACATGTTAGTGATGGCACGCTTAGTAAAGCTACAATTATTATTTTTTAATCGACACTAGGTATTATAGTAATTCGAAAAATATTTTCTGTAGTTAATATTTACTGAAAAACGTGCTTTTCAGACGTTTTAACGCTTCTCAATACTAAACAATTGAATTTGATTTTTTTGGATGCAGAAAAATTTAATATAGCAGCTTTATATGGCAAAATAAGCTTCAAATGCTCTCCTACAGCGTTTACAACCTCTGAAATCAATTCTAAGCTAGTTATTGAGCACATGCTAGTAATGGCATGCTTAGTAGGACTACAACTATTACATTTTGATCGACACTAGGTATTATAGTAATTCGAATAATATTTTCTAGAGTTAATATTTATTGAATAACGTGCTTTTCAGACGTTTTAACGCTCATTAATGCTAAACGTTGAACTTGAATTTTTTGGATGCAGAAAAATTTAATATAGCAGCTTTATATGGCTAAATTAGCTCCTAATGCATTCCTACAGCGTTTACAACCTCTGCAATCAATTCTAAGCCAGTTATTGAGCACATGTTAGTGATGGCATGCTTCGTAGGACTACAACTATTACATTTTGATCGACACTAGGTATTATAGTAATTCGAATAATATTTTCTAGAGTTAATATTTATTTGAATAACATGTTTTTCATACGTTTTAACGCTCTTTAATGCTAAACTATTGAACTTGAATTTGTTGGATGCAGAAAAATTTAATATAGCAGCTTTATATGCAAATTAGCTCCTAATGCACTCCTACAGCGTTTACAACCTCTGAAATCAATTCTAAGCCAGTTATTGAGCATATGTTAGTGATGGCACGCGTAGTAGGGCTAGAATTATTATATTTTGATCGACACTAAGTATTATAGTAATTCGAATAATATTTTCTAGAGCTAATATTAACTGAAGCACGTGATTTTTAGACGTTTTAATGCTTATCAATATTAAACAAATGCACTTGAATTTTTGGGATGCAGTAAAATTTAATATAGCAGCTTTGTATGGCTAAATAAGCTCCAAATGCATTTCTACAGCGTTTACAACCTCTGCAATCAATTCTAAGCCAGTTATTGAGCACGTGTTAGCGATGGCATGCGTAGTAGGGCTACAAATATTATACTTTAATCGACACTAGTTATTATAGTAATTCGAATAATATTTTCTAGAGTTAATATTTACTGAAAAACGTGCTTTTCAGACGTTTTAACGCACCTTAATAGTAAACCTTTACATCGCACTGAATTATTCAAACGGTCTTTCACTTATAATATTTCAAGTTTATATAATGAATTGCCTTATAAATGGAAAACTTTGTCTTTACGATCCTTTTATAAGGAAGTTTTAAATTGGTTGAAGTCCTGATTATGTTATATACATTTCTCTTCTTGTATTTTTGTTAGTACCTACTGTTATAATTATTTGTCAGATTACAAAGTATATATGTGGAGTGGTCAAATGATTCGTTTAATTTCTATTAGTTTCATTTAATTTGATTTGATTTAATTTCTTTTCATTTAATAACAGATTGTTTTTATTTTGGCATCTTTATTTCAAAAGTTCAATTTCAAGAATCTAGCGGTGGTGGGGTAGAGCAGGGATTCCTAGATTTTTCTAGGAATCATCTGATTACCATCGCATTCCCTTAATAATGTTTTTTTTAATGTAGTATTTATTCTTATGTATTTTTTTTCTGGGAATAAACCTTATTATTATTATTATTATTATTATTAAACTATTGAACTTGAATTTTTCGGATGCAGATAAATTTAATATACCAGCTTTATATGGCTAAATAAGCACCAAATGCACTTCTACAGCGTTTACAACCTCTGCAATCAATAATTCTAAGCCAGTTATTGAGCAGATGTTATTGATGGTACGCTTAACAGGGCTACATTTATTATATTTTGACTCACACTAGGTATTATATAAATTCTAAAAATATTTTCTGTAGTTAATATTTACTAAAAAACGTGCTTTTCATAAGTTTTAACGCTCCTGAACACTATACTATTAAACTTGAATTTTTTAGACACAGACAAATTTAATATAGCAGGTTTATATGGCTAAATAAGCTCCAAATGCACTCCTACAGCGTTTACAACCTCTGCAATCAATTCTAAGCCAGTTATTGAGCACATGTTAGTGATGGCACGCTTAGCAGGGCTAGAATTATATATTTTGATCAACGCTAAACAATTAAATTTGAATTCTTTTGATGCAGAAAAATTTAATATAGCAGCCTTATATGGCTAAATAGCTCCAAATAAATTTCCACAGCGTTTAGAACTTCTGCAGTCAATTCTAAGCCAGTTATTGAGCACGTGTTAGTGATGGCAAGCTTAGTAGGCCTACAATTATTATACTTTGATCGACACTAGGTACTATAGCAACACACCAAAAGTGCAAAGAAAGCTATATGTTTCCTGTGGCCATTCGGAAGTACACAATAAGAAAAATGCACGCTTGATAAAAATCGCAAAGTGCTATTTCGACAACCAGCTGTAGTACATCGTTCATATTGTCACTGAAAGGTACCATGGATACGGATAAAATACTCGTATAATAAAATATATTCAAATGTACGCTCAAGTTGCAAATGTACTTATTAAAAGCTATCATAATGCAAATTCAGCAGCCGAGTGTTAGAAGAGGCATAACGATATCTCTTTTGCAATTCTAGTACACGTAAACCACACCAGAGTGCACATTAAGCTAGATGTTCCCTTGTTATCAATCGCAAGTGCATAACCTAAAAAATACACACTCTAAAGAAACCCAGAGTCTTATTTCGGCAACCAGCTGTAGTAAATCGTACATATTGTCATTGCTGGGTGCCATGAATACGGATGTAAAATAATAGTATGCCATGGAAAGTCCGCTGAAGTCGCAAGAGTAATTATTAAATGCTATCTTAATGCATCTAGTTGTTAGGAGACTCATAAATATATTTTATTTGCAATTCTAGTACACGTAAAACACACCAGAAGTGCACATAAAGCTATATGTTTCCTTGTAGCCATTCGAAAATGCATAATCTAAAAATACACACTCGATAAAAATTGCAGAATGCTATTTCGGCAACCAGCTGTAGTAAATCGTTCATATTGTCACTGCTGGGAGCCATGAATACGGATAATCTTATATATATTTCTAAAAGTCCTGACTGACTCACTCACCCATCAACGCCCAGCCCAAACCCTTGGACCTAGAAAGCTGAAATTTTGCACATAGGTTCCATTTATGATGTATACAAGGAATAAGAAAGGATATTTCGAAATTCAACCCCTAAAGGGGTAAAATGAGGGTTCCAATTTTGTATGGAGAAATAATATTAAATAGACATTTCGACTTGAAACTTCGTAGGAGTACTCCTAAAAACAAATAAGCAAACAAGTATTTTGTAATTTTCCGAAAATCAACCCCTTAGGGGGTAAATGGGGTAAATAAGCCTAAAATGCGATATGGGTGTCGTTATTGAAGTTTTTTGGGACGTTGATTGCGAAAATGGCATTTATTTTGAAGTCCAAGACGGTGGACATGACATAAGGGAAGGAACGGGACGGGACGGGATGGGACTGGACTGGACGCGACGGCACGGGACGGACTGGACGGAACGGGACGGGACGGGACTGGACGGGATGGGAAGGAACGGGACGGGACGGGACGAGACGGGACGGGGCGGGACGGAACGGGACGAGACGGAAAAAGAAGGGAAGGGATGGAATGGAAGGGGAGGGATGGGATGGAAGGGGAGGGGACGGGACGAGACGGGAAAGGACGAGACTGGACGCGACGGGACGGGATTGGACGGGACGGGACTGGACGAGAAAGGAATAGACGGGACGGGAGGGGTCGAGACGGAACGGGGCGGGACGGGACGGAAAGGTGTGGGATGGAAGGGGAGGGGATGGGACGGGATGGGACGGGACGGGACGGGATGGGACGGTACGGAGACTGGGACGGTGAAAGGGACGTTGATAGGATGGAATGGGATGGGATGACAGAAAATAATTAGTCATTATTTAATACACAAATAACGAACCTCGCATGAACGAAGTCGAGGGTAACAGCTCGTACATAATAAAATGCAAGGAAAAGTCAGCTGAAGTCGCAAATGTACCTATTAAACACTATCTTAATGCATCTAATTGTTAGGAGAAGCATAAAGATATTTTGTTTGGAATTTTAGTACACGTAAAACACACCAGAAGTGCACATAAAGCTATATGTTTCCTTGTAGCCATTCGCAAATGGATAATCTAAAAATACACACTCTATAAAAATCGCAGAATGGTATTTCGGCAACCAGCTGTAGTAAATCGTTTATCTTGTCACTGATGGGTGCCATGAATATGGATAAAATCTAATCAAATTAAATTAAAAGTCCACTGAAGTGGCAAATGTACTTATTAAACACTATATTAATGCAAATTCAGCATCCAATTGCTAAAAGGAGTATAAAGGTATTTATTTTGCAATTCCAGTACACGTAAAACACACCAGAAGAGCACATAAAACTGTATGTTTCCTTGTGACCATTCGGAAGTGCACAATTTGAGAAATTCAGCCTCTATAAAAATCCTATAGTGCAATTAGGCAATCAGCTGTGGTAAATCGTTCATATTGTCACTGAAGGATGCCATGAATACTGATAAAATTTCATAAAATACAATCACATGTCCGCTGAAGTTCTTAATGTACTTATTAAACGCTATCTTAATGCAAGTTCAGCATCCAATTGTTAGGAGATGCATACAGATACTTCTTTTGCAATTCTAGTACACATAAAACACACCAGAAGTGCACATAAAGCTTAATGTTTCCTTGTGGCCATTCCCCAGTGCACAATCTAAAAAATATACACTCGAAAAAAATCCCAGAATGCTATTTCGGCAAGCATCTGTACTAATCGTTCATATTGTCACTGTTGGGTGCCATGAATACCGATAATATATAATAAAATGCAATGAAAAGTCCGCTGAAGTCGCAAATGTACTTATTAGACGCTATTTTAATGCATCTAATTGTTAGTAGAGGCATAAAGATATTTCATTTACAATTCTAGTACACGTAAAACACACCAGACGTGCATATAAAGCTGCATATGTGCATATGTTTCATTGTGGCCATTCGCAAGTGCATAATCTAAAAAATACACTCGAAAAAATCCCAGAGTGCTGTTTCTGCAACCAGCAGTAGTAAATCATTCATACTGTCACTGATGGGTGCCATAAATACGAATAAAATATAATAAAATGCAATGAAAAGTCCGCTGAAGCCGCAAATGTAGTTATTAAACGCTAATTTAATGCAAATTCAGCATCCAATTGTTAGTAGAGGCATAAAGATACTTCTTTTGCACATCTAGTACACGTAAAACACTCCGAAAGTGCACATAGAGCTGTATGTTTAGTTGTAGGCATTCGCAAGTGCATAGTCTGAAAAATACACACTCGAAAACAAAACCAGAGTGCTGTTTCTGCAACCAGCTGTAGTCCATCATTCATATTGTCACTGATGGGTGTCACGAATACGGATAAAATATAATAAAATGCAATGAAAAGTTCGCTGAAGTGGCGAATGTACTTATTCAACGCTATATTATTGCTTCCAATTGTTAGGAGAAGCATAAAGATATTTCTTTTGCAATTCTGTTACACGTTAAACACACCGGAAGTGTATATAAAGTTATATGTTTCCTTGTTACCATTCGCAAGTGCATAATCTGAAAAATGCACACTCAATAAAAATACCAGAGTGCTATTTCGGCATCCAGCCATAGTGAGTCGTCCATATTGTCACTGATGGGTGCCATGAATACCGATAAAATATAATAAAATACAATTAAAAGTTCGCTGATGTCGCAAATGTACCTATTAATCGCTATCTTAATGCAAATTCAGCATAAAAATGATAGGAGAGACATAAAGATAATTGGTTTGCATTTTTAGTTCACGTAAAACACACGAGAATTGCTCATAAAGCTATATGTTTCCTTGTGGCCATTCGCAAGTGCATACTCTGAAAAATACACACTCGATAAAAAATCCCAGAGCGCTATTTCGACAACCAGCTGTAATAAATCGTTCATATTGTCAGTGCTGGGTGCCATGAATACAGATAAATTATAATAAAATACAATGAAAAGTTCGCTGAAGTCGCAAATGAAAATATTAAACGCTATCTTAATGTATCCAACTGTTAGGAATGGCATAAAGATATTTGCTTTGCAATTTTAGTACACTTCAAACACACCACAAGTGCACATAAAGCTATATGTTTCCTTGTGGCCATTCGCAAATGCACATTCTGAAAAATACATAGGTACTCGATAAAAATCGCAGAGTTCCATTTCCGCAACCAGCTGTAGTAAATCGTTTATATTGTCACCGATGGGTGCCATGAATACGGATAAAATATTATAAAAGAAATAAAATGTCCGATGAAGTCGCAAATATATTTATTAAACGCTATCTGAATGCAAATTCAGCATCCAATTGTTAGGAGAGGCATACAGATACTTCTTTTGCAATTCTAGTACACGAAAATACACCAGAAGTGCACATACAGCTATATGTTTCTTTGTGGCCATTCCCCAGTGCATAATCATAAACATACATACTCGATAAAATCCGGTAAGTGTTATTTCGGCAACCAGCTGTAGTAAATCGTCCATACTGTCACTGATTGGTGCCATGAATATGGATAAAATATAATAAAAGGCAATGAATTCGCAAATTTACTTATTAAACGCTATCTTAATGCAAATTCAGCATCCAAGTGTTAGGAGAGGCATAAAGATATTTCTTTTGTAATTCTAGTACACGTAAAACACACCACAAGTGCACATGAAGCTATATGTTTCCTTGTGGCCATTCGCAAGTGCATAATGTGAAAAATGCACACTCGATAAAAATCACAATGTGCCATTTCGGCAACCAGCTATAGTGAGTTGTCCATATTGTCACTGATGGGTGCCATGAATACCGATAAAATATAATAAAATACAATAAAAGGTCCGCTGAAGTCGCAAATGTACCAATCAATCGCTGTCTTAATGCAAATTCAGCATACATATGTTAAGAGACGCATAAAGGTCTTATTTAGTACTACGTATTATCGATATATTTTCTAATTTGATTTACCAAAAAATATACATACTCTTAATTTCCTGAATTGTTTTGTTTGAGGTATAGATTTAGAAATATATAAATACAAGTATTGTTAGTATTTTTGTGATTTTAATTACTAAAAATATTAATAGTATCCTTTGTATTCATTTGGAATGAGAAATTATTACAAAACTCGGAGCCCGGAGACGCGGTGTAGAAAACCTGAGACTCCTGGTGAAACCCTGAGAGGTAGTCACCCTATTCGGCAACCAGCTGTAGTAAATCGTTCATATTGTCACTGCTGGGTGCCATGAATACGGATAATATATAATAAAATGCAATGAATTGTCCGCTGAAGTCGCAAATGTACTTATTAAACGCTATGTTATTGCATCTAATTGTTACTAGAGACATAAAGATATATCTGTTGAAATTCTAGTACACGTAAAACACACCAGAAATACACATAAAGCTATATGTTTCATTGTGGCAATTTGGAAGTGCATAGTCTAAAAAATACACACTCGAAAATATCCCTGAGTGCTATTTCGGCAACCAGTTATAGTAAATCGTCCATATTGTCACTGCTGGGTGCCTTGAATACGGATAACATATAATAAAATGGAAGGAAAAGTCCGCTGAAGTCGCAAATGTACCTATTAGACGCTATCTTAATGCATCCAGTTGTTAGGAGAGGCATAAAGATATTTCTTTTGCAATTCTAGTACACACAAAGCACACCAGAAGTGCACATAAAGCTATATGTTTCCTTGTGGCCATTCGCAAGTGACTAATCTGAAAAATACACACTCGATAAAATTCGCAGAGTACTATTTCGGCAACCAGTTGTAGAGAATCGTTCATATTGTCACTGATGGGTGCCTTGAATACGGATAAAGAATAATAAAATTAAATGAAAAGTCCGCTAAAGTCGCAAATGTACGTAATAAACGCTTTATTAATGCACATTCAGCATGCAATTGCTAGGAGGGGTATAAAGATATTTCTTTTGCAATTTCAGTACACGTAAAACACTCCAGAAGTGCACAAAAAGCTATATGTTTCTTTGTGGGCATTCGCAAGTGCATAATCTGAAAAATACACACTCGAAAAAAATCCCAGAGTGCTGTTTCTGCAACCAACTGTAGTACAGCGTTCATATCGTCACTGATGGGTGCCATGAATATGGATAAAGTTGAATAAAATGCAATGAAAAGTCCGCTGAAGTCGCAAATGTACTTATTAAATGCTATCTTAATGCAAATTCAGCATCCAGTTGTTAGTAGAGGCATAAAGACATTTCTTTTGCACATCTAGTACACGTAAAACACACCAGAGATGCACATAAAGCTATTTGTTTTCTTGTATCCATTCGCAAGTGCATAATCTGAAAAGTCTGCTGAAGTCGCAAATGAACATATTAAACGCTATCTTAATGCATCCAATGGCATAAAGATATTTGCTTTGCAATTCTAGTACACGTCAAACACACCAGAATTGCACATAAAGCTATATGTTTCCTTGTAGCCATTCGCAATACATACTCGATAAAAATCGCAGAGTTCCATTTCGGCAACCAGCTGTAGTAAATCGTTTATATTGTCACCGATGGGTGACATGAATACGGATAAAATATTATAAAAAAAAATCCGCTGAAGTCGCAAATGTACTTATTAAACGCTATCTTAATGCATATTCAGCATCCAAATGTAAGGAAAAGCATAAAGATATTTCTTTTGCAGTTCTAGTACACGTAAAACACACCACAAGTGCACATAAGGCTATATGGTTCCTTGTGGCCATTCGCAAGTGCATAATCTAAAAAATATACACTCGATAAAAGTCACAATGTGCCATTTCGGCAACCAGCTGTAGTGAGTCGTTCATATTGTCACTGATGGGTGCCATGAATACCGATAAAATATAATAAAATACAATGAAAAGTCTGCTGAAGTCGCAAATGTACCTATCAATCGCTATCTTGCAAATTCAGCATACAAATGTTAGGAGAGGCATAAAGATATTTCTTTTGCAATTCTAGTACACGTAAAGCACACCAGAAGTGCCCATAAAGCTATATATTTCCTTGTGGCAATTCGCAAGTGCAGAATCTGAAAAATACTTCCTTGATATGAAATGGCCACTACCGGTCTAGTGTGTTTCACATATAAAGTACGTTTTTTTCCTATAAAAATTTTTAAGGTCATGATAAAATTGACAAAACAGCTCTTTTTAAATTATTAGAAAATTTATTTTCATCAGGTTTTTCTGTAAATGACTTGTGTCATTTTCACATTCAAAACTAAATTGTCAGCTTTTCTTTTTTGAAAATGAATACGCGTAAAAACGGAATCTTTTAAAATTGAAAGTTAAAAAAAGCAATTCTGCGGTGTTTATAGGAACTGTTGGATCTGCAGATTAACATGCCAGAAGAAGAAGTTTACGAAAGATTACCTTAAAACAAAACTCCTTTAATGCCAGATTTTAAATTTACCACAATTTTTTAGTTCTAAAAAGTTACTAAAACAAATTCTACCAACATATTTTAATAAAGAAATCTAAGTAAAGCCAACATAAACCCTAAATTCTTTGACTTTCAAAATTTTTATAGGAAAAAAACGTACTTTACTTACTATATCGATGTTTGTCACTTCTCGTTCAATGCTGTCAAGTTTTCCAGGATGCATAACAAAACCTTGTACGTTCCAGGTAGCAATGCAAACAGTTTTACGTAGAGATATAGTTTTGCTGTTGTCTGTTGTGTACATTGGCGTAACTAGCGGGGGGGCCAGGGGGGCCAGGCCCTCCCCAGAGTGCCGTCTGGCCCACCCCAGAAAAATAGAAGTTAAATAAATTTAAAAACCTGCTTTTTCTATTAACCCATCTAAACTAAGGGGTTGGTTATTGACCCTCACACATTCTTACATTTTCTGGTTTTATTACCTTTTTTTGGCTTAAAAACTTTATAGTATAAATACCATTATGTTGGACGGATGACTCTAATGAATAATAATATACAAGAGAAAACGTTATTAGTTAGCTAATAATTACTATGAAGACACTGCTTTCGTCTGAATATTTTTTTTTAGTTAAATTTACACCATTTTTGTTAGTTTCTCTCAAGTTTTCTACAAATAAAGGATCAATTTATGTACACAGAAAAATACAATTGCAGTTATTTCATATGCGGGTAAGTAAAGCAGTTGAAAACTTGAGTGTATCGGTAACTACTCCCTGGGCACAACCAGCTAGCTGCCTATTATAGGCTCGTCCAGTTCAGACTTAAGGTGACTTGCTATTTAGATGTTTGCCTTGCCTAAAGAGTTGAGTTTATAGCTGTAAAGAGTACGATCCAGAATTTTATGTTTAATAGTGTTTTATGTACCGCAAAGAACATTTTGTGGTGCTTGAATTTCCACAGTTGCTAGCCCAAGATAGAATAAAAACATATCACAATAACAATTAAGAAGATATTCATGTTTTCAAGAAAGTATTTGTTTCTAGGATAAGGAGAAAAAAATAAAAATTGTGGCTCAAAAACGTGCAAATGGAAACCAAGTGATGTTTCTCCTGAAATAATATTTTTTACCGTCAACCTCATTGAGTTGCAAGAGGTAATCTATACATTTTTATGTTGTTTATGAACCGAGAAATAATTTATTGATATGCTCCTTAGACATGTAGTATTACGAGAGTAGGTAGCACCCATAATTTCCGCAAACCAATAGATCAAGTGCACCATGGAAATGTAACTTGCCATAAACAAATGTTTGTTGTTTTCTAATTTAACAGTTCAAATTTAGTTACTATACAGTTAGTTTTGAAATAAGTGTTGTGCATCAAAAATGAACATAACAGGAGAAAATTTTAGAGCCATGATTTACTATGACTTTAAAAGTTCCTTATCTCTGAAAGAAAGATATTTCTGGTTTAATAAATTTAAATTTGAACGAGTTTCAGTTAGCGACGATTTTTGCGAACGACAAATTTCAGCAGTTACTGATACGAACGTTGACGCTGTGCGAAGAATGCTTCAGTAGGACAATCGAGTCACTTATAGAATTATTAAAGCATCTTGGACATTGGCATGACTGCAATACACAAGATTTTACATACTCATTTGGGTGTAAGAAAAGTCTGTCTTGGGTGGATACCACACAGTTTAACAGACACACAGAAACACAACAACAGCATGTGGAACGGTATAAGAAATATGATAAAGGTAAATCTAAAGCAGTTTACATCATAACTGGTGACGAAAGCTGGATATATGCATTTGAACCTGAATCTAAGCTGTAGTTAGGATGTTTCCAACAAATCCTAATCCAGTTAAAGTGAAGCGATCTTGATAACAATTGCTTGTTTTGTTTTCAAAATCAGGACCTATCACAACTGTCGTGCTTAAAAATAAACGTAGCGTTACTGCAGAATGGTACACAACTATATGCCTACCAGACGTTATTCAAAAAGCTCGGCTTATGGCGCCCAAGGGGTGAGATCGTTCTGCACCATGACAATGCTTGTAACTAGTCATACCGGACATCAAATAAAATAACTTTCAGATACTTTCCAGTTAAAATTACTAAGTTATCCCCCATTCAGTTCCGACCTAGCACCTTCCGATTACTTTCTAGTTCCTCCATTAAACGATAAAATGCGTGGTGTGCGATTTGGAACTCCCGAAGATGCTGTGGAAAGCTTGAAAAACCTTGTTTCTAAAGTGACTCAAAAATTGTGGAATTTATGTTTTGAAAATTGGTTTTACCGAATGCGTAAATGTTGAGTTTAAGGGGGAATATTTTGAGAAAATTATAAAAACAAATTTTGGTTACTAAACTTTGTTTTATTAGGCTGCAGAAATTTACAGGACTGCCCTCGTATAACGGCATCAAAGAAAAAGCAAATAAATTTATGCGAAAAAGTTATATATGTACGTAAATTCATGTCTCCATAGGTATACATGGGGATTGACGATGGTTTGTTGGGGGGACTGGCCCTCCCCAGCCAAAAATCCTAGTTACGCCAATGGTTGTGTATTTCTGTCATTGGATTCGCTCAAAGCATTCCCCCCCCGGAGATCCGAGTGGGGGAATATTTAGACTTCGGGTATCTTTTACCATGAGACAATCCATAAGCTTCTCTTGGGAAATTGCTAGAGGCAGATTCCCATTGCTTTCCTCTAGGATTTGTAAGGTTTAATCCCGGATAGGACGTTAGAACCGGATGATGTATTTAAGGATATAGAAAGGATATATGGTTGGGACACGGTTTCTCTTGGGAGGAGGGATAAAACCATGGCTCACGAGGGCAGCGGCACATCCCTGAAGTAGATCTGTCCTTCATCAGGATGAGAATTTCTAGATAAATATCTGCTTTGACACTGACAATTAGAAATATTAATTGTCATTTTTTAATTCAAATCTGCCTGTATAAAGGTGTGGAAATCTTTGCAAAACAAAATACAGAATCCCTTAAAATTATATGCACATGCCAACTTCAAAAAAAATTAAATGTTTTTGTGTTTACTGAATGCCCTATACAAGTTATACATTGTTGACTTATCGCCTACTTAATAAAAATGATACTTTTAAAACAATAGTGAACTCGCTTACTAGTTTATTTAAGTAATCCACTGCAAAAGGACGGCGATGTACATATATAACACTGTTTAGAAAAATGTTCCCATTATTAAATTCTAGATTTTCAGAAAATTACCTGAGGTACCTAATAATCTTTTTGTTTATTGAGATTTTAGTGTTGAGTGTCTTAGTTTTGTTAATTTTGCATTCTCTGCACCATCACTATTAGCTTTTTACTTATTTGCTTACAATATTTTATAATTTTTATTGATAAATCTATCGAAAACATTATATAAAAAATGTGGAAAAACCGACTAAAATTCATACCAAATCTCGCCAGGTTTCTAAAATATATAATCAACTAGAAAAAAAATTGTAGAAAACTTATATCCAATTCACTTCGAAAAACGTGTATTTTATCTGATAAATTCAAAAGTATTTGGTTATAGCTTGCTAGTCTGTTATATTTATTTTTATAGTTATTAACTTTGCTCCTTCTTTTTTCTCGGTGAAACTCCTTGCACTAGGGCTAGGGTGACCACCTCTCAGGGTTTCACCAGGAGTCTCATGTTTTCTACACCGCGTCTCCGGTCTCCGGGTTTTGTAATAATTTCTCCGGGTTGCACTAATTTTGTAATAATGTCTAAATATAACTTAACCGTCAATTATATCAATGAAAATAAAATTCGTTTCATATACTAGCCGCAAACTTCGCACGGGGCGCGTGCGTATCATATCTCTTGCTATTTGCCTTTTTCTGAAATAATAGGATTATATTTCGAATTCAACCCTTTAATAGCTAAAAAGCAAAACTGCTACTTTAGATTTTTTCTAGGTTCAAGCGTATTCAGCAACCAAGGAAAAACTTCATATAGGTAATTAGGTACAGAATTTTTGATTATTCGTTTTGTTTTTAATCTAATTTCATTTTATACTAGAGGTAATTTACTTATGTATTTTTCGTTCTTTCGAGATTCTTATCTCTTGAATCAATAATGGTTAAATTTTTCTTTTGAAACCTCGTTTATTGTGTTCGTATTCAAGTATTTGAATTGCCATTTCCCACTCGTAAAGTAATTCACAAAAATCATAATTTCTAGGTAACGTTGAGTCTTTTTTTAATAAAGTTGGAGCGCGCCTTTTGTGCTTGCGCAGCAACCATTGTGAGCTTTATTACTACAAAATAAAAAATCGTTAATTATTGAGGGAGTATTTTAAAAAACATTCCAAAGGCATACAAAGGATACTATTAATATTATTCGATAATACATAGTACTAAATTTAATGAGGCACTTGTCAAGGAGATATTTTCTAACAATAGAAGACTTACTTAAGATTTAAAAAAATGTATATGGCTTTATGATGTTGAAATTGGCAACCCATAACGTATTTGTTTTATAAAAAACTATTGGTTTTAAGAAAAAATTAAAACTACCTAAAACATTTCCAAGTAAAAAAGGTTTTTCAATACATTTTCCAACCAAATTTTTGTTCGTTAAGGATTTCTAATAAAAACATTTATACGAGTTGCTTAAATTTCTCTTGAAGCCGTACATAAGAATTAAAAACCATTTCATAAATAATCCTTCTACTGATAGAAAAGATTTGCCAATTTTCATTTGAATATCCTTTCCCAATTTACAGTGAAATGATATAAACCTCTTTTGTACCCCCCCCCCCCCCATTAGTATCTGTAAAGTTTTTAGAATTGAAACTATGCTTATACGAGTATGAATTTGTTGGCCAATTTGTGACGTACGATATTGGGAAGTATTTGATTACACCCTGTATTATATTTGCTAACCATTAATAGTAAGGAATAAAAACATTGTTTTTATTTGCTTGTTTTTTGTTTTCTATAAACATTCTGTATTTCTTATTGAAGAAAACCTTTTTCTACTCACGAAGGATCTCAGGGTTTGTATAAATTTAAAGGTGGTCACCCTACCTAGGGCAGAGGATCCTCGAACCACTTTCGTTACTTCCTTCAGTTCTGCCATTCTTTCCTCCCACTGCATCCTCGGTCTTCTCTGCTTTCTCTTTCCCTGGGGTTTTGCCTCTTAACAGTCTGGTATTCTATCTTTGCTCATTTTTATTACATCATACCATTTTTCTAGGGTTGTTATTAGTGGAGGGATTTGTAGTTCCTCACGTATCATGCAATTTCTAATGCCATCTGCGTACTGAGACGACATGATTACAATGCAACTAGCAAGAAGCTCATAAGCAATATAGTTTGGCCTATGTACTTCACTGCACACTAAAGCAACTGCGATGCAAACACGATGCAACTTGCACTAAATAGCTGCTCGCCGCTGACAATGTCAATCGTGAGGTGATTAGTTGCATTGAAGTTGCTGCGTAAAATGCACGATTTAATCATTCTTCTTCTTAACGATGTAACTTTTGGCTCCATACTGTATACAATACACTGACAATCAATGTCAATGACATATCTCATAAGTTTCATGTATTTTCTAAAAATATTAGTAATTAATTATTAAACCAAGCTAACCTTGTAATAACGAAGATACATGGTCAAATGCATTGGAACCTGTAATATTTCTTTTCTATCCGCAATTGAAGTTTTCAATTAAAGAAGTTTTCCATATGTTATTGTGACTCGTAGGGCATTGTCTAAATTAGTTCATACATTCAATACCATCTTGGTATGGTGGTACCATTGTAGTTTGTGACACTAATTAAAAATAAAAGATCAGTTTCACTTTTCACTTCCCTCGGCTAAAAACGAAGGAAGTATTGTAATCCCAAAAAAATCACCTTCTGAGATTTCTTCAGATCTTCACGTTTCAGGAACTCTAGACGACGAAAAACCGATTTTCTCAATTCCATATGCCTGCCTGTTTGCGGTATAACTCGAAAACTATTCGTTGGAGAAAAACAATATTTTTCATGCAGATTATATGGCTACTTGACATGAAACCGTAACAATTTCGGAGAAATATATACAGAATGAGCGCATTAAAAAATAACACTTTGTTTAGTTTTGCTTTAACTGGGAAATAGATATAATTAATAATCTACACATAGCTCAGGCTTTATCCTTAACGAAAATTAAACCTAACAGGTATAGGGTACACATCACACATGGAACAGAATGGTATGGTGTCCTTATAACACAGCAAAAAGTCGTACAATTTGAGCACGGTCATAGCGCAGTTATTAAAGCGGCGGCTTAGAAGTTGGGCTTGAAATATTAATCCCATGAATCCCAGAGGACTACTTTTTAAAAATTACAAATTGATGTCATTCACGCAAGGGAAGTTTCGTGTAAATCCCTTACAGATTTTTTTATTAAGAATGAATTTTTTGTTAAAATAAAAAAGTTACAAGAGTTCTGTACCCCGAAATGTTTATTTTCTTATAGAAAGGTTTTGTCTGTTATTTTTAACCAAACTTCGTATATAAGTTTTTCTTCGGTATTTACACAACTTTGTTAAATACTGTTTTTTACAAAAAAATAAAAATAAGGGCACATGTTTGTGGTCAATCCCACACTCTAATTTTTAGAACACCCCCTATTTTATCAAAAGTTTCACAACTGTTTAGGAAGTTCTAAAATAAGCATAACTTTTTCTCGTAGAGTAAAAAACGGAGAAGATTACAACAGTGCGATACCCCATCCGGGAACACACCATACATTATTTCACCTTTTGTTGAACTGTTTTTTTATGTCTTTAACATTTTCAGAGCCATAAAAAATATGTAAAATGACACCTCATATGCCAATGCATTACATTTTCAATAAGTGTTATCTTCCGAGGGACCGAGATAATGAAATCAAAGATGGTGTCGATTTTGCGAAATGGCTACTCGCACAGACCAGCGCCCAACTTTTTTTCAATTACTAGACCATTAGCAAACTCTAAACGGGCAATTCTCTGCTAAATAAATGACATACAGAAGTAGATATATCGTAGTTGCATCTCAGTTGCGTAGGGCCAATGGACGGAGAGCATAATTCTATCTCTTCTTATTTTTTCCATCATACTTCTCAGATACCTCATTTTCACTGCTGTTATTTTGCTTTTGTGCAAGTCTTGCATCGTGCAGCTTTCCACTGCAGAGGTTGGCGTTGGTACATATACGCTTTTATACACCTGTAGTTCTGCTTTTATTTCGCTTGCTTTCTAGGTATTCATAACTATTTGCAGCCTCCAGTTCTCTTCCTTTTATTGTAAATATATTTTGACCTTCTTCTTCTTCTGTTCTTGTGATGCATAGTATTTTATATTTATCTACCTTGTGATCCATTTTCCTTCTTTCTATTTCTGCTGTCCATTCATTTATCTCTTGGATTATCACTTACAGTACAATATCATCTGCAAATGCTAAGCGTTGCAAGTAAACGGGAGTGAGATTCCAGTGTCCTACGTGAATCTTGGGCGTTTTCTCTCTCATTGATTTTAGAGTTTGGTTCCATGTAAATTGCGAATAATAACGGGCTAAAACTATGCCCCTGCTTAATTAATTTCTATATCATTAATTCTTCTGATTCCTGTCCATTTACTCTTACTATTCTTCTTGTTATTTTGTATAAGCTTTCTACTATTTTTCTTTGTATTTTTTTGTATTGCTATTTGTAATGTAAATATATGATCTTGAGTTTGCCTTTCTTTCTTATACGCTGCTTGCTCTTCTTGCATCTGGTATTCTATTTCCTCTCTTATACTTCTTTCTATTATTCACATTTCTGTGCTATTTGTGATAGACAGATGTCTCGATAATTGTACCTTCTGTTGCTTTTCCCTTTTGGTGTATAGGAATTATTATGCGTGTCTCCTACTCCTTTGGTATACTTTTGGAGTCCCAGGCTATTTCGTAAGATTTTCTGAATTTTTCGTACTTGATTAGTTCTGGTCGTATTTCGTTACTGCTTGCAGCTTTTTTTATTTTCAAGTATCTTTTCTTCTTCTTCATTTATTTCTTCTCCATGTTTGCCTTCGCCCATTTGTCTATTTCTTCCCATATTTTGCTCTCAGTTTTTTATTATTCCCTTAAAAGGGTCTTCTACGAGTATTATCATTGGAATTTAGTTTCTACTTTTGTTCAAAATTCTTCACATGTTAATACTTTAGCATCTTGGACAGCTTGTTTCTCCACATTTCTTTTTTGATGGTATACCTGCTTATCATCTTCTCTATTTGATTTTAGAAATTGCTGCCAGTCTTGCATTTCGTTTCCTACTTTTTCTTTTACTCTTTGATTCCACCATCTTGTCACTTTCTTCTTGTTTTTGTTAACTTTTATCTTTCCGCAGACTTCTTCCACTCTTAGTCTTTTCCACCGTTTGTCCAGGGTCAGTTCTTCTCTTTGTATTTCGTCTATTTTCTCTAATTCTGAGAGTTCTTCTGCTAATTTGTTAACATACTACACTCGTTTCTCTTCTTTAAGTAGTTTCCTAACATGTATTTTTGTAGTACCCTAGCTAAATATTACTGTTGAATTTGTTTTCCTAAAATATTAAGACTAACCAATTTTATAAATTGCATTCAGCATTTTTTGTATATTTTTTACAGAATATACGATTTATTATTATTATTTACTGGCAAGGTCAACATAGGCGTAACTAGCGGAAGTTCCAGGGGAGCCAGGCCCTCCTCAAAGTACCGTCTGGTCCACCCCAGAAAAATAGAAGTTAAATAAATTTAAATGTCTGCTTTTGTATTAACCCATTTAAACCTAGCGGGTCGTTAACGACCTACACACATTCTTACATTTTCCAATTTTGCTATTTGTTTTGACTTAAAAAAACATTATAGTATAAATACCAAATGTTAGATCGATGGCTCTAATTAAAATAATATGCAAAATAAAACATCATTCCTGTAAAAATACAATTTAGTTTTTCTAATCTTTTGAAAAGATTTTTTTTTGTCTAAATATTATTTTTTTTGTGTTGTGTTTTGTGCATTATTTCGTTTGGTGTCTTTTCAGTTTCTATAAATAAAGGGTCACATTTAGTTCAGACGTACGGTGATTTGCCAAAGAGATACGAGACAGCAGCAAAGCGGAAATTGCCATTAGCTGACCTATACAGCAAGAGAACATATTAGATAAACATATACGTATAACCTACATTACTAATTTTTAAATTTAGCTGCAGATGAGATCACATCGGTGGGACGTGCTGCAATGTTGACGAGAACAATGTCGACATTACCTGGTGCACATCTGGAAATCACTGCGCCAGGTATAATTTCACTTGGCTATTTTTTAAATTTCAATCCTGAATTTGGCAAGAGGAAATAATTGGCATAGAATATGAAGTCATTAAAATCAAATAGGTACTGGTTGCCAGCAGGTATTGAATTTGAGGTCAAATTTTTTTGATAGGGTCATCTTGTAACGCTTGCTCCTGAATTAAATTCTTATTATACATAAAATGTATTTGAATTTAATACATCGCGGTATCAAGCTATCTATTCTCCGGGCGAAAAGGCGATAAGGGGTTCGGATCGCTCTGCGCAACGCATCACTAAATGAACGACGAAGTCTTTCTCTTTTCATTTAAATGGGAGCCAAGTGTACCGATAGCGCCGCAAGAATAAGTATATAAGAAGGCCGCAGTACCAGTTCCAGTCTGCTTTCGAGAATATACGATCTTGAAATTACCTGACCTGTCCTGTTCCCAATTCCTCTCCTTGCCTACCTCCCTATTCCGTCCTGGCAGCACTTACTGTCTCGCGTAATAAACGCTCAACCCTTATCCAGTAGGCACCAAGGAAGATGACAGAGCTTACTGTCGGCCCGAAGTAGCCTTAACTTCCCCGTAATTTACCCGACTAGACCACCTTTAATTACCTGCACCTATATAATTTCCGAGCGCAAATCTAAGCGCATCCAGAAAGGCAATATTTCACAAAACTTAATTTTGTTAACGTTAAATCACGCAGAGTTTTCTATCACCGTTGCTACAGGAAAGAAGCTACAACCTAGAGACTGCTCTAAGAGAAGCTTACCTGGCGTATCTGCTCCAAACGCCTGAAAACGCCGTCCAGAAATTTGCCGTTCGTGTCCGCCCACAGCAAGTGCACCGCCATTCGACTGCAGAAGCTTCGCTTATCGGCGAAGAAACAAAGGTTTTCTACCTGCTGGACTTAAAGCCGCGGCTGTACCAAGAATACCGCTCTGACCACCTATGATAGCAGCGGATCTAGCTGCAGGATTCAAAAACTAAAGCCGGCTTCAGGTAAACTCTAAACTTGCTAATTACTACGGCAAATTACAGTTGCCGGTCTTTGTCAACAATACAACGCCGAAGGTTAAATCTGAGAGTACAAAAGAGCTACCAGAACCATTTTCCTGAGAAGCAACGTGCACGTTGGCGTTAGAGTCAAACTACCTACGCGGCCCATTTCCTGAGGATCCGGCGTGCGTCCTAGCGAACCGTCTATGATGAGCCCGCCTTATGTTCCTGCATCGTGGGTTGCGGCCCGGGCCAGAAAAACTAACACAGCCCCAGAAATATTTACTAATTAAATAATGTACAGTTCATTATGCGTATTAATAAAAATATCTATAAACATTATGCGTTAAACTGCTAATTATCTGGTGTTTTTACTAATCGAATATATATTTGAGGGAACGTGTTTCTCCGATTTGAGCTTAAGCCGAGGTGTAATTTTGGCGCCCTTAGTAAAGGGGTTGAAACGTCACAATGTTATGACCTATTTAAGCACAGTTCTAGAATTTACTACTTTTTATTTTAAGAAGAAGGTTAAAATCCACTTTACAAAGGGTAGATTTCAAAGTTCACTTTTTTGTGGTGTTTTCTCTTTCTATTTTTACAAAATAGCTCTTAGTAGAACTGTATCTATCTCACTTTGAAGCATTACGGATTATGAGGAATATAGGCATATTTGGCAATAGTAAACAGTTAAAATATTAACTGGAGTTGAGAGGGCTGTAATATGCCAAAAGGGCCGATTTACAGTCAAATCTTTCAAATTTTTATTTTCTTCCACGAAGGAGCAGTTTTAAATTTCCAAAATTCTTTGAGCATTTCTACAAACTGTTTAGCATTTTTCTGGCATACCTACACTTACAACAAAAATATAAGTTGTTTTTATGTTTTTAATGGTTTGTCGATATTGTTTTAGGTTTACTAATAGCCAAGAGAAAAGACTACCAGTAATTGTCAAAACACTACAAGCTAGTCGGACTTCATTAACACCTAATGAGGGGATGCTACGCAAAGAGGTGATGAAGCTGAAAAAGGCAGCTGCTAAAATGAAGAGCAAGAAATTATTAATGAGGAAGCAAATGCAGTTGCTTCGTAAGAGCAAAACATACACAGAATTATAAACCTAGAAGTAGAAGATTTGCTTTATATTTGTATAAACAAAGCGGTAAGGGATATAGATATTTGTCATAAGTTTGTTAAATTTAGTATAGATATAGTTTTATTTAGATATATAAATAGGATTAATAGTATATTACACAGCAAAGATTTACAAGAAGTAAAGGAAAGCCAAGATCCTCTTAAAACTTTAGTCTTTGTTAAATATTTTAAACGGCGTAAACGTAGAGAGCAGACTTCAGATTAATTTAGTATTTGTATATAATTTTAGCTAGATTTAAGTAATTCTTTTGAACGAAGCTAGTTTCAGATTTACTTCCCACGCTTTGTTTTGGTAAAATAAATTATTTCATGGCTTTCTTCTTCATGCTGATCTAAAAAAATTAAAAAATTAAGTTGTATTGAAAAATAATTAACTAAATATTTTGCAAGATAAGTAATCTAATTAATTGTAGAACTATCACAAGTTATAACAGAATTCTTACACCGAAAAGAAAACCACGATGCTTTGGCATTTTGACAAATGTAGAATTTCACGTATTGACGTTTCTCTATAATTTACTCGGTTAATTCTTAAATCAAATATCATTCGTGCAAAACTCTTGTCTAGCCAGAGTTAATTTTTTTTATTCGCTATGATTGCTAGAAAGCAATTAAACTTGGTTAAACTCTTAGGAAAAGAACCCTCACGTTAAGCGTTCATGTCTTTTCGTCTATTTATTTTTGTTTAATTTAAGTAACCAATTGTTTATAAAATGATAATCTTTCCAACAAGAGTTGAGCACTCTTGATTTTTCGGCTAAAAAATTCATATTAATATTTTATATAACATCGACGTATTTCTAAGTGTGATCATTGAATGAAAAATCCTGAAAGATAGGTATTATTGAGAAAAAGTAACTTACTGGAGTTTCTTCTAGTATATATCGAATTGTCGGTTTAAAAATTCAGTGGGTTACTACATTGAAGTAAAATGCTATAACATTTACAGTACAATCTTGCAATAAAATATTTAATGTGATTTTATCAAAAAAGTTCCTATAAGATTTAAATGAGTTACTTCTAGTATTTACTTCATTGTATTTATTTAAATGAAATGCAAACGTCTAGACATTAAGTGTTAAGTGTATGCCAATTGCAACTTTAGGTAGACTCGATATTAATAAAAGTACTAACCAGGGCCAGTTAATTTTATTTATTAAATAAGTAGCCCCATTAGATGAACAAGGTTATAAACACAGCAAGGGTTTCAACGCTAAACATTCTTGAAAAACTGTATTGTAAATATGTTTGCCCTGTAGTTTCTCAGAGACGTGTGTTTTCAATATAAAATGCTGATGGAATTGCTATGAAACTTATAATTTGAATTTAAATTTGTTTGCAGGTTCTGCCAAATCATCATAATATACTTGCAATTGCTTAATTTTGTCAATAAAAATGCAAATAAATCAAAATTCAAATAAAAATATTCATAAGCAGTTTCACTAGTATAAGAAAATATTACACAAATTTGAATTTAAATTGCCCGCCAAGTTTCGCGTAGTGTAGCGGCAAAATTACAGTGATCTATAAAGTTTGGTATTTTGTTTTGCTGTAGAACTTCTCAGGGACTACAGGTGCCGCACAAATTCGTACCCCTGTAGAGTCTCTGTATAGTATTATTTTATTATATACAGGGATTGTATACCCCAGCTTCTGAGTAAGATAGTGAGGTATCTATTTTCTTTCTTGTCTGTGGGTGCTGTTAAAGCTACACAGCTCATGAAAATCATTAGAGAGTTAACAATAATTTCTTGTTTGATAACTTTTTAACTTAAACGTTTTTATCTACGACCACTACTAAAAGTAGGCCTTTTAGCGGTAGCTTGTTTCACTAAAAGTGACGTTTTATAGTTTACCGTGGTTAAAGAAATCAGCTGTTTACTTTTAGCTCTAGTGCTAAAAGTGAAGTGAGGTTATAAAACTACAATTTCGAACTGGAAGTGAAGTTGTAAAGTTATTCTAGTTGTTTCTTGCGTTACAGGTAAAGTGTTTTTGAAATAATTAAAGCGTTATGTAATGAATACACTCAGATGTGGAGTATTAATAATTGCATTTCGTAACTGACCTTGACAGCATTGGCTTCGGAAAACATTCGCCCGCGCATGGCCTACTGTTTATTATGACATAAGTTAGAAGTGTCGTAGATGCAAACATTTGTTAAATCGATATTTATGGATTAATAACGGTAAAATTAAGGTCGTAGATAAAATATTGCATGCAACGCGTGCTAAAAGTCGTTTATGCAGGAGATATGAAAATTATGAAACGAAGTCAAATATCTAATTTGGATAAAAAATGTATGTAAAATCACGCTGTTTGCCCAACTCTTAGTAAACTATATACAGGATGTCTAATTCTATTTAGTGTACCTGTATAATACTTTAGTAACAGTAGAGCAAACAGCAAAAATTTTGGATCATTTTTTTATGGCTACCAAGATGTAATGATATATTGAAAAACAAGGTTGGTAAAACTGACACACGACTTGTCAGTTTAATCAAATTCGAGGTTAGCAGGTTAGACTTAAGGGTGATGGTAGACACTCAATTTTCAAACAAATCGGCCTTCTTTAATTTTTTTGGATTTTTTACCAACATAAATTTCATCGTAGCTATAAGAGGCACTCCATTATTTTTTTGACATCCTAGTTCATGTACCGGTTAGAGTGCCTCTTATATCCACGGTAAAAAGTATGTTGGTATAAAAAACCAAAAAATATTTAAAAAAATCAAAGTAAGCCGATTTGTCTGAAAATTGAGTGTCTGCCGTCACTATTAATTCTAAACAATTTATCTTAATACTTTTTTTTGTTATCTTTTCTAAGAAAGGTAGTTTACTCTTGGCCATTTTTTAAAAATCGATTCAAAAAACACCTTGTATATTAATTAATTTGATTGATTTTCTCAAAATCTTGATTTGAGAACAAGCAGGAGCAATTTCTAGAATATCAGCTTCTAAGTCGAATATTTTTGTATTATTTACACCTTATGTGAACTCAATCCGCGGACGTACTGTATAAAGAGATGAGCCATTGAATCCACAAATCAAGGATCATATGATTTAGCAATCATATATTTCATTTTTTTATTTGAAAGAAGTATGATCAACAAAGTGACATTAACTGACATGTCAAATCACAGAATTCATTCACTTAGAAATCTGAAGCAACTTGCAAGAAAAATAATATTTATGTAGAATTATTAAAATTTTGCCGGTTAAGTTTAGTTACTTTTTTAGTCCTAATGTGTTTTCAAGTTATGGTAAAAAGTATTTCCAACGTACATACATCAAGCAAGTAGAGCCACTCATGCCAAATGTTGAAACCTGTCTAGAGTGCCTGGGACAGTGCCTTGGGGGTATTTCTAAGCTTGACCATCAGATGGCAGCACAAAGTTTTACCAATTAAGGTCACTATATCAATAAGGTACCGCCATTCCATTCCTCGCTTGAGAATGTGAGAAAATTGTGAGATAAAGATAACAAATACAAATTTCCCAAGTGCAATAGGGAAGACACTAGTTTTTGGGGATTTTCTTTTTGGTGTAATGGCACTTGTAAAGTGAGGAATCTGTTAGGTTATATGTTTTTATCCCCAGTTGGAGAAAATTGTGCGACAAGGATAGATATAAAAAATCACTAATGGCGGTACCTTATTGATATAGTGACCTTACTACCAATCAGCGCCAGGTACTGGCTCTGCTACCAATCATGATGTGTTCAAGTAGTGGCGCCATCTGTTAGTATAATTGGAAAGTACCCCCCAGGAGCCGTTCAAGGTCATCCAAATCGAAATTTTGACATCAAAGGAACCGACAGAGAGTGTCTCTACTTGTTTGATATATGTACGCTGGTATTTCTGAAGACATGTGAACTGCGGTTAGAAATATACAGGTACTGAAACTTTGTGTTATAAAAAACCTCTGCTTATAATCTTAGGTGTGGGGTAGGATGTTTAGTTGCAGCTGTAAATCGGTATAAATACGAATGTAATGCTCGACAACTAATGTTAGAGAATTTGAGGCGACATAATTCAACCTCCCCAAAAGGCAAATTGTCTTTTTGTAGTGAATAACACTGGTCTGAAAAATCTGCAGGTTGATGCTTTCACCATCGACTAGTTCGCTTTCCTCTATTTCAGAATTTTCACATTTATTTAAATCTGGTTGGCAAAAATTTAATAATGTTGGAATAACATTATATTTCAGTATCGTTTTTCCATGTTTAATCAACCACTAATCATCCGCAAAATGTTGATTACATAAACGGCTTGGTGCCTGAAAATCCTCAATTTTGCTGTTATTTACCCAGACACGCTTCATTTTCTCATTTCTTAGAAAACGATGCAAAGAATATCCCAGATATGTTCGCTTTTTACAATTAATCGCTGAACAACCAGCAATTGCACAATATTTTTTGTTTTAACAAATTAAAAATATTTGGTAAGTATTTGTCACAATTGTCACAAAATATGATTCTAATTTGTAGTGTTTGCAAAGCTGATGTTCATAGGTATGCATGATCTACATAAAATTTAAATTCAACAAAAATCAGGTACTCCATGGTTTGTGGATCCAAAGTGAGTCGCCTATAAGCCGTTCACGACCTTTTTGGGACAGAGTTGGCTATGATCAAAGAGCATATAATGAGAAGAGGCGCAGCGATATAGATTTCAACGTATATAGGTTGTTAAATGTGTTGCATACCCACGTTTCAGGAATTTATTTACAGAAAGCAAACGCCCTTTAGGCAAAGAGGATTCTCTGCTTTCGGGCTTTTCTACCTGAAACAAACTGGTCACTCCAGCGCGATGTTGCCACATCGTTGCCGCGTTCTAAGAAGGGTAGCACGATACACCTAAACACGGTATGTCAGCTAATTCGCCCTAAAACCGACTTGGCCGCCCATGACATCATCTCCGAGCCGTTCGTTTGAACTTGAATTTATTATTGCAATACGTACGAACGTAACAACGTGTCTCTATTATTCGTTTTTGACATGTACAATTCTTAATAAAATTATTGTTAATCTCCACAATGTAGTGGCAATTGCAATTCATATGGGCCCCAGGAATAGAAAATTATTATCGGAGTTTGGAATTGGCTACGAAAAATCTTGTTTTTTTTGACATCCAAGTGATAATTCTTTAAATATTTATGTGTTTGCAGATGCAACGCATCTCATAAAACTTGGTCGCAACCATATTTTAGATTCGAGATTAATTGTTGATAATTTAATAATTAATAAGCTTGGTTTTGAAGTTTTGCTAGTTTGTGAATTAACGCTTACCCACAAACTTAGCCGGTATCATTTACATGTTAAAGGGTCCCAGAGACAAAAAGTACGGCCAGCTGTTCAATTATTATCCAATTGCGTTGCAAAAGCCATTGCGTATTTAGGAAGAACTGAACATTTACCGTTAAATTATCCTTGGGAAAAAATTTCAAACGTAATGCAAACATTTAATGATTGGTTCGATATAATGAATTCAAGGTCAAATTTATAGAGTGCCCTAAAAAATAGTTTTATTAGCATTGATTTAGATAAGCAAGTAGATACTATAAACAAGACATCGCAGTTAGTTCAATTAATTAATAAGAGTAGGCAAACACAGGTCACTTCTCCATTTTCAAAAGGACATATTATTATCAAACAGAAGTCTAATTATTTCAATATGTAAATAGCCCCTACAAAGTAGAATATCTTTTAACTAGTAGAATTAATCAAGATGTTATCGATTTTTTTCTTTATATACGTGGCATCGGTGGTTCATATTAGGGAAGCATTCTTCAGCAATTTTTACTAATAATAAAAATGAAGTATTTATGGCTAACCCAAAAGCAAAGAAAAGAGTACATATTTTAGCCAGAAGTATAATTTGTCTCGGTTCTCGTATACGTATATACATTATATGCTCTTTGCTATGATTTTTTCTTTTCATGTTGGACTAACTGATTCGATGATGTGGCGAATGCAACTTTTTTTTTCTGTTAGTGTCTGTTCGACATTTTCTTGCCACCACATTGCCAGATTTATTATTTTAATATTCGTAAGAAAATAAACGAGTTATCAAATGTGTAAAAATAATTTTAATTTCCGTCAAAGGAAAAGTCAAAATGCCCAAAATAATTTTGTTACAACAAAAAATTTCCATTAAACGATGCTACTTCCAATTTAAAAAGGACAGACCAAAGTTAAAAGAACGCGAGTCGATGTGGAGACTAGAGAGTATCCGGCAACAATGTACCTATTCAGAAAATATAACCTTAAACTGAAAACAACCTAACCTAACACAAAAAGTGTCAATTTCCATGAGGGAGTTTAGTTGCAACAGAGGTTCTGCCAATAAAATTACTAGATGGTCATAGCCTCACCTGACCCAAAAAGATCGTGAACGGCTTATACATGTCCCAACTCTTTATATACAGGGACTCTAATTCTATTCAGAGTTAGTATCTGGCTCTGATTCTATTTCTGTCTTAGGGACATTTCATTGTATACCTGCGGTTTATTCGTTTATTATTTCTGTAGGGCAGAAACCGCTCAGTAAGATGGACGTGTTTACCGCGCAATACCCTAAATTGATCCATTTTGATTGCTAACCAAATGCACTTTTCCATCAATTACTTAGTACACTGCTTTTATAGAGTACCTAACAACTAAGAATAAAGTGGGGTTTCTTATACAGTTTAGATTCATTACCGGAAATTAAATATTACTTACAAATACTATCTGAATAATTGCTAATGATTGTTACATAGTTTTACATCGAATACATACACTTAAGGGGATATTTAAACAAATTTAAATAAAAATTATTAGGTAATTATTGTTAGATATTACCTACATAATTACATACTTTCCTACTACACTAATTACTCTTTAATTTACCTTACTAACCAAATCAAATAATGTTCATTTGAACAAAATATAAAGATATACTTTAATTGATAGTATCATCGCTCATAATAGATATGGTTTATTTGGATATTTGAACAAAAATGTAAATACATTACTTATTTCACGTATTACAGTTAATTTATAACTCTTAACACAAAAACACACCGTTCAGCAGTATTTTTATAGGTTAAAATAAACAACTTTGACAGTTCACTCAACGTAAATTGAAATAGTATATTGTCTAACTAGTGCTGAAAGTTGGATATTGCACACGAATGCGATAGTTGAGCCACGAGCCGAAGGCAAGTCGCTCATTCGCAGAAGTGTGAAATATCCAATCAGCACGTGTTATACACTATACTTTTCCGACGACCACCTACAAATTAATATTTGATTCTATATAATATAAACCAAATTTACGACTTTTAACCGCAAAATGAAACAATTATTGTTTAAACATCAACTTAAATTGTCATACTATTTCTGTGACATTAGCTTACTAGATTTTTGAACCGGCTTGTTTCGCGACTTGCGCCCTGTTTTATGCCGAATTGGCCGTGACGCTCTCGCGCATTTTAGTTGCTACGGGAGACAATGTCGCACTAGTGTTTCAAGACTAAAATGCACGCTCCACGTGACCTTTTCAGGTGACCTGTGCAATGTGTCATTTTCAGTAATACCAAGCCATGCAATTTTTGGCATTTTTCGTAGTGGTCGTCGAAAAAAGACCATTCAGCAAACCTATATCCCTCAAACCAAAGAATATAGATAGGGGAAGAAGGACAGCTTATGGGTTATTAGCGTATTATTAGAAGCTCCTCAGTTCTTGCCTGGCCCTCAAGCAGCCGCCGCCAGTACTAATGAACTTGTTCACGGCTACGGTCGGAGACGCATTTACAGATTCCTGTCGCATTTTTCCCAAGAACGCGTCTCAGCGTTGCCAGATTGCAAGGAAGTTACAGAGTTATGATTTTAACAGCTATTTGTATAAGAGCGAAATTGGCAATTTGATTTTGCGCTCAAAATATACACAAGATTTTATACAGAGTGGGGTCATTTTCGAGGTGCCACCATTGGCATCTCGGAAACGGTAAGAAATACAACTTCGGTCAAATGGGGAAAAAGGTGCACATTTATGAGGCCAATTTATTGATGCTTTTGTTTTTCCGAAAAAAACGCATAGCCTACTTGTTATAATCGAAAAATTGAAACGGGTCGATTTTTTCAACCATGCATAACTTTTTTATTATTTCATATAATATCAATTTTCAAAAAAGAGCTTATAGGGAATTATAGGCTCTACAGAATAGGCCTACTTCAATATTTTTCTGATTCGTAATTTTCAAGGTACAGCCCAAACTTACATTTTTTTAAATGGAACGGATATCAAAATTTTGCATCATTGGAAAGCTTATTTTTTTCCCTTTTCATTCATGTATGGTTTCACATACTTATTTTCACAAACTTTTAAAATATTTCATAAAACACTTTTTAATCTAGTGTGCCTTGACTGTGTTAGTTGTAAAAACAAATGAATAGTGTGCTCTGGTTGCTATGTAACAAAACAAAAGACAATTTGCAGTGAAAACTTTCTAAACATACTGCAATAAGAAATAATAAGCTATTAACTACTCAAAGTTTAATCATATGCTCAAAATGATAGTTATTATTAGTGACTTTTATTTGATACTTTTTCCACAAATATTAAAGTTTGGCAAATGTTTTACGTTTTATGAAAATAGGTTTTTCGGTCAGTTCTATCGTAAATAAGTCAATAGTCAATAGGTCGTTACCTACTTTCGATTAATTCTTCATTAGCATCGTTCCTTACTGATGTGATTTCTTGATAAGACGTGTCCCATTCCTTAGGCTAATTAACAGGACAGCTTATAAGAATTTCTTCTGGAAATTCACATTCAGTTGTGCTGAAGTTTGTCTTCAGTGTTGTCGTACTCTTTTGACTTTTCCTTTTCCGAAATTGATCACTCGAACGCTTAATCTTAATCATGGTTAATTCGTGCGTATATTTTAAATGTAAGCGAAATCGCAGAACCGACTGCGATTTAAGCATTTTTCGTTTTCCTATAGAAAAAGAAAGACGCGATTTGTGGTTGATTAATTGTGGAAATCCACAGCTTTTCACGTTATCTGAAGAACAATTACGTGAAAGAACTGTGTGTGCCATGCATTTTTCCGAAAAGCAGTTTATGAATTCAAGAAAAAATAGGCTGAGTCATAATGCTGTTCCCTTAAATTACAAAACTGCCATGCAACCTGACCACGCAACATCGCCAGTGTCGCCCAAAGAACTCGCATTTAAAAAAGAGATCATGCCAAGGGTCTGTGGTAAAGCGACGTCTTGTTCGGGCTCTTTTCATTCGGATGAAGATCATATTGCTTCGCCTATGCAATTAGATGCAGATACCATACCGGATTCGTCTATGATACAGGTTAGTTCCTTTAAAAATGCCCGTTTTTTATACAGTGTGGTGATAACGTCCCGCACAAAATTCATTATTTTCTTATTTAATGTTTTTTGGGAAAACCCCGAAACACGTCATTTTAGTTTTTAAAAAGACTCAATTTTCCCCCTTATTTTGATAGATCTCCTCACCAGTTAAATGATGATGTAAAAAAATTAGTGCCCCTCGTAGGTAACAATTGTTTTGAGAAAAATACACATGAAGTTCAAACAATTCAGAATTTATTTTTAATGAAAATAAGAGCTATGACAAAAACTACCTAATTTTGATTTTAAAACATTTACCACTGTTTCACAAATGTGTCAAGGTCAACAATTTAACGCTTCTAAGGAAACAAATGTGGTGCGTTATTTTAATTTAAAAAAATTCTGAATTTTTTGAACTTTATGTGTATTTTTCGCAAAAAATTGTTATGTGGGGTACTAATTTCTTATATCACCATTTAACTGGCGAGATCTATCAACATAAGGGAGGAAAATGGGATTTCCATTAGAAAAAAATTTATAATGACGTCATAGCGCAGAAACAAAAGCCTCCCTCCCCCTTCTATTTTTGAAAAATTAATTGTTTATTCTAATTGTCGTTACTATTTTGCTTCAAAGAATCAGAAAATAAAAAGATCGAATTTTTATGCCATACAAAATATGATTTTCAGGGACTTCGAAAATTTCACCTAACCATGTTACGAGGCGGGGTTTTACGATAGCGCTCAAGCAGCCGTTTTGAGGAAAATAACTATACTGTTAAATGCAAAAGAAAATATGAACAATTTCCAGTATGGGAAAGTCTAGGGACGGTGCCATGTCCACTTTTTAAAGAATAAAATTGACGTGTCAGGGTTTTCCCAAAAAACATTAAATAACAAAATTATTAATTTTGTGTGGAACTTTATCACCACACTGTATAATAAAATTTTTAAATTTTCTATCGATAGTAGGTTAACACGATGCCCGATTATAGGGGCTTAAATCTTATAGTTTCTCCAAATTTGTTGCTCGATCTTCGTGTAGGTACTAATTAAATAAGGTATAATTAGTTAAAATTTCTTTTAAAGTTTTATTAATTAAATCAAAACTAAATCCCAAGCAGTAAGTATACAGGGTGATCAATTTTCACTTCTTTAGGCGTTTTTATTCAATAACACAAAATGAACAAAAGTTGGCAATTTCATAAAATACAGAAAAAATATTGACGTTTTGAATTCTCTGATAAATTGTGTAGAAATATGTAGGCAAAACAATGAGCTTGTAAAGCATTTTAATGGAGTCTACAGCATGTAAATCTTTTCTGTTATTAGTATGTTTTATTTTTAAAATCCATATTTCAACAGGCCATGTTAGAAATGCCAACACCTACCAAAACAAGAAAGCGCCGTAGTTCTGCTGTGCTACATCAAAAAATTGCAAAACTGCGAAGACAAGTGGCGGCAAAAAATTCACAAATTTACCGTATGAAGAAGCAATGTGCACGAAAGGGGGCTAATTTAGATGCACTGGGCTTGAAACCAAAAACCGTTCGCGTCTTTGTAAATATGCAACTTTCTCACAAATCTAAACAACCTTGGACAGAAGCTGAAAAAGAATTGACCTTAAATATGTACCACAAATCTCCAGCCCTTACTTTTTTATGAGAGAAAAATTAAAATTTACTATGCCCTCCAAATCTACAATAGTTTCGTGGTTAAGGTTAAACCAACTTAATACAGGCACCAGTACGGAACTAATGAAAAAACTGGCTGTTAAAGTTAATAGCATGACCGATGATGAAAAACAGTGTGTCGTATTACTTGACGAAATGGTTTCGAAGATTTAGGACATCTTGGACGGAAAAACAAAATCGCTAGTCATGCACTAGTGTTTATGGCAAGAGGACTTATTCACAAATGGAAGATTCCTGTCAGCTTTTATGTTTCTTCAGGTACCATTAAACATGGAGAGCTATCTTCCCTCATTATTAAAAACATCGAAGAGTTACAAAGAATAGGTCTTAAAGTGCGTGCTGTTACTAGTGACCAAGCTGCTACAAATAGAGCTGCATTTTACATATCCTATCAAAGGATTTTTACGAGGAGGGCAAGAAAGTTTCTTGGAAAGATATCGAAGAGGCATACAAAATAGATAAATCTTCTTGTACTGTTCGAGCAGCTGTAAAAATCACGGATGCCCACATCTACCCCAATACTTTCCAGCGAATGAAGGTTAAATTTGCAACGCAAGTGTTTTCCAACACCATGAGTGCTACGATAAGAACTGCTGTTGGAACGGGCGAGTTAAAAAGCACCAGCGCTCTGGATACTGCAGAATTCGTACAGAAAATTAACTATTTATTTGATTGCTTAAACAGTCGAATGCTGAAAGACCGTAACCCATATGCATGTGCTCTATCCGTCAACGTACCGCATACTGAAAATAATTTGAAAGAGTATTTGCAGTGGGTTAAGACTTGGCAAACATATACATCTAATAACAAGGTGAACCAAGGTGTTTATTGTTTTAAGGGACTTATTTTAACCATGCAGTCAGTTATGGAGCTATAGGAAGACTTAAAACAAGAAGGGTATCGTTTCCTCCTGACCAGCAGACTAAACCAAGATCCTCTAGAAAATCTTTTCGCGGTCCTGAGGTATAGGGGAGGCAATTCTTCGAACCCCACAGTAAAATCTTTCCGCCAAGCACTACAGTTCAACATGCTGGTTAAATTGCAGCATCCTACAGAGAGCTCCAACTGCGAAGTTGATGAAGATGCTGTTGTCAACATGGCGAATGTTGAAGTGCCAGAAAAAGACGTCATGGGATATGTTGAGGACATACCATATAAAGTTGCTGAACAAACTGAATTAGCAAAAGATGGTGACCTCAGTTTACTCAGTGAGGTAATAGAAGTTTCAACACAACCAAATCAAGAAGCCACATTAGAATCTTGTGCGACGGTATATGTAGCTGGTTATGTAATTCATAAAACGCTTTTACGTTTTAATTGTGGTCAGTGTCAAAATATGTGCAGCCGTGACTCTGTAGTGCATCATAATGAACTGTTTTTACAGCAAAAAGACTATGGTGCGGGCGACTGTGTTATTTACATAAAAAAACCTTCAAGTATTTTAATAAAAATAGTTACAATGTTACTTGAACATTTTGAATATTATTTTAAAAATAGTAAGTCGTGTGTAAGTTTTAAGAAAACATTATTAGCATATAGTGTAAATAAAGTGAAAATTTTAGTACCAGGGTGGCTTAACGAGCAAGACACATGTTAGTTTCATAAACTATTTTTAATTAATCATTTAATTAAGTGCAAACTCCATAAAACGTTGAAATGGCTATCGCAAGATTTAAGGACTACAAACCAGTCTGGTACACGCAACAAAAAAATACAACATTTAAGTAATGTTTAAAGCTTAAAAAATGTACGTTTATATGCTTACAGATATATTTGTGTACTTCCTATTCTTTGTAACTTTGTATATTATATTGTTTTATTGTATGTAATATTTACACCTTGAAAATCTCATTTATTTAATAGATCATTGAAATTGGCGAGAGTAAGAAATGTATAACATCTTTATTTCAATATATTTTAATTTAAACTGGCGTTAATGGATCTGACTCAAATTTCCTATAATCTGCCTTTAAAAAAAAGTAATTAAACCCGTAAAAGGTTGGGGCAAATTAGGGTTCAATCTCTAACAATAGGTACCTAACTCTTTATTAACAAATTATTATTTATATCTCCCAAAAATTATGTCAAATGCAAGTAATAATAATTTATTTAAAAATAGCTATTTGGCATAATTTTTGAGCGACTTAAGAATAATAATAATAATAATAAATGTCGTTTATTGAGCAAAAATAAATAAAATTGTTATTTTACAATATACTTAAATTATGAATACATAAGTTGCTCAAAGGGGCGAAGTTCAGGCGTGCTAATCGAATTAGCATACTGTTCTACCACTTAACCCCAAGGTAAATAAAGAAAACAGATAATTTGTTAAAAAAAGGTATATTGTTGGGTATTGAACCCCAACCCTCGATTAGTTTGCAGCTCCTTAACCACATAAGTTCTTTTTGGTTTCTACTCTAATTTACGTTTAAAGTGCAGTAATTTAAACTAGAGTATAAATTATTAAATAATTGTGAGTTTTCTGTGAAAACCGCCCCGATTCATTTTTTTTAATAACAGATTGTACAGAACTTGGGTCAGATCCCTAATCACCAAATTAAATTTTTGCATACATTTCTGAAAGATAATTTAATGTCGATAATAAATGTTCGAATAATATTGTCTTATTCTTTGCTGAGACTATACATAGAGAGATCGCCAACTTAAATGTGCCTAAATAGACATTTTTTAATGCATCAAGTAAATGAGATATTCAAGGCGTACTGTTTTAGTAGCCGTACTCTATACGTATCAACTTCACAAGATACAATATTATTTTTGTTTTTATTTGCTTTTTAAAATAGATCACTGTAAACTATATTAATCGTCAACATTACTTGAACAATAATTTCCTCTCGTATTAAAATTTTTAAATAAAATTCGTATATTGTTTATTAATGTTTTTTTTCCATTATTTGTACATAGCTAATTCTATATTCATTATAGAATTTTGTGAGAATAAAGTGGGGACAATCCGTATTCCGTCGTATAATCTTGTGCTCATCGGAGAACTTTTTGTTGAAATTATATTAGAAACCTCTTATGTAATTTTTATAGGTACCTAGCTACCTATTAAATGTTTAAAAGTGTTGCATGTGAAACTTATAAAACCTTTATTTTACTTGGTACGAGTTCAGCCGATTGACAACAAATGTTTTAAATAATAACAAAACAAACCAAAGAATATACACCTATATTTAATATTCTTTGTAACAAACTTAACTTAGATGTAAGCAGAATCAAACTACTTAAATATTCTTTGGCACAATACAAGTTTATTTCGGGTAGGTACAACCATTGTAAAACTATTGGAATTGTAGAGAGAAAGTTGTTGCAAAACTGTTATAGCTCAAGAATGCTAATGACGCATTTACCTGCTGAATTCCACTGATAAGGTAATCACTTTGACGCTAGGAGCTTCCAGCGGCATTTTCGAACAAAAAATGATATATTTAACCAAGTAAATAGTTATGCAACCCAAATCACAGCATATACTTTATAGCCCATAAGACAGTCCTTCTTCCCCTATCTATAATACAGCCTTATTCTGTAAGAACTCAACGATCATAAGCGACTCGTTTGCTACCGATTATCGTTATGGTAACGAGAAGTCCCGCTAAAGTTATTCTGTAACTATCCGCCTCTCGGTAATAAACGAAAACTTTCGTTAATCACGTTCGTTGGCGTACGATTTCAAAATAGTTGAAGTTTGCTAACGATAATACGCAGTACGAAGTACCAATTATTGTGTAACTGAAGTTACAAGACGTAAAACTATTTATTTCGGTGTACTATGGCAAATATTGAATTACAGTTTCTTGTGGATGAGTTAGAAAGAAGGTAAATTAAGAAAATTTGATAATTTATAAATCTAACCTAAAAATATGTTTACAGACGGCAAGCCAAGGACATTAATATAAATCTTAGAGATTCTAGTGATCCATTTCAACTACCAGAAGAAATGTTTAGAAAATTGTATCGGCTGACTAGGGAATTTGCATTTCTCTTGTTTAATGAAATGCAACCACATATAAGCCGTTCGCGATCTTTTTGGGTCAGGTGAGGCTATGACCATCTAGTAATTTTGTTGGCAGAACCTCTGTTGCAACTAAACTCCCTCATGGAAATTGACACTTTTTGTGTTAGGTTAGGTTGTTTTCAGTTTAAGGTTATATTTTTTCAATAGGTACATTGTTGCCGGATATTCTCTAGTCTCCACATCGACTCGCGTTCTTTTAAATTTGGTCTGTCCTTTTCAAATTGGAAGTAGCATCGTTTAATCAAAGAGCATATAATGAGAAGAGACTCAGCTATATAGGTTTAAACGTATATGTTGTTAAATGGGTTGCATACCAACGTTTCTCGAATAATGTGCAGAAAGCAAACGTTCTTTTGGGGTTTCTACCTGAAACCAGCGGCACAAACCATCAAGTCACTCACTCCAGCACGAAGATAAATTGCCCATGTTGCCACATTGCTGCCGCATTCTAAGAAGGCAAACTCCAAGGCATTTTACAATTCAGATATTCGAATTTGTCAAAATCTGAAAAGGCATTTTTCCGAAATTAAGTAAGATTTCAATGAGGTCGCCAATGCGCGCGCAAAATTCTTCGTTGTTGTAAAAAGCGTGTATTAACAAGAACGATTTTATTGTTATTTTAAATTTATTAATCGGTATCATTCGAATATCCGGATGTAATAAATTAAAAAACTTCGATGCATGGTATAATGGCCCGTTTCGGTTTTTATTGAGGCGCAGGTAATCAATGCAGATATTATTTTTATGTATGCTTGAATTTGTGGTACCGCCGACGGTTAATTATTTTTTCAATTTTTTAAATATTTTTCAAAATTTCACATATCAAGACTTAATATTAAAATTCAAATTTTTTTATGCGAAGACTTTAAAGATTTATAACTGAAAAAAGTAATATAAAATGTTAATCACTTCTTTAGATTTTTTATTATTTACCGAAAAGTAGTATGTTTGCATAATTTCTACGTTTTTTATTCAAGGCGCTTTTTAGGAGAAATATTTTTCAATTCTAATTAATATCTATTTAAATTGCTTCAAGAAACTCTAATCCAGCCGTGAAAATGAATTTCAGTTACAAAAATTCTGTAAATGTTCTTTTACAGTTGTCTAAATGAGGAGATTTTTTAGAACATGAATTGGACGAAGACAAATCTCTTTATTTAGACAACTGTAAAAGAACATTTACAGGATTTTTGTTACAGCAATTCATTAACAGGGCTATATTAAAGTTTCTAGAAGCCATTTAAATAGATATTAATTAGAATGGAAACATATTCCACTTAAAAAACGCCTTGCATAGAAAACCTAAAAATTATGCAAACATACTACTTTTCGGTAAATAATAAAAAATCTAAAAAAGTAATTAACATCTTATATTATTTTTCCCAATTATAAATCTTTAAAGTGTTCACATAAAAAAATGAATTTTAATATTAAGCCTTTGTATGTGAAATTTTGAAAATATTTAAAAAATGTAAAAATTAATTTTTAGCTAAAGTTAAAAAATAGGTGTTTTCTGGCTTTGAGATTGTTCAGTTAGCTTAAAATAACACACTCTAAAAAAATCTCAGAGTTTTTATTATTTACCGAAAAGTATTATGTTTGCATAATTTTTACGGGCGCTTTTTAGGAGAAATATTTTTCAATTCTTATTAATATCTATTTAAATGGCTTCAAGAAACTATAATCTACCATTGTTAATGAATTACTGTTACAAAAATCCTGTAAATTTTTCTTTATTCAATTACATGTTCTAAAAAAATCCTTTAAATATTTAATTACTTCAAAATATAAACGAATTTATGTTGAAAATTCGTCTTTAACCAAGGAGGGCTGAACCTCAAGAAGTGAAAATTAAAATCCAAAATTTCGTAGCGTATTACACTCTCATTTCCTGAAAACTGTTTGGATTAATATGAATGTCAGAAATTTTATTACGGCATTAGCTGTAGTGGAAGATTTGTTGATTTGGTAAGTTTATCATTCACCAATTTTTTGTATAACCTAACTGTTGCAGGAAATTAATTATTCGCATTTTAATTTAAAAAAACACTAGACGTACTTTCATTAAAGTTAGCAGTAAAATGTACAGGCGAATTTCGTTTTATGGCTGTCAGTGTCAGTGTTGAAACTTATTCAAATAAAAAAATTAAATAGTTATGTGTACAACTAGTTTCGAAAGTCATACTTGTTTTCATAAGTTTGCTTTGATTAACGCAAGCAAATGAGTCTGTTTGTGATTGCAGAAAAGCAGAAAAAAAAATTCCGATTTTGTTAATTACTCAAAATTGATTAATTTTATGCGTACATTGCATTTCCAAGCTTATTTTTGAATATTTCTCAATGATTTTTAAACTAGTGGAAAGGTTATTATTTCTATATTCTGATTACGTCAAATTAATTTCTAAATTATTTCTAACCAATGCTACATAAATTGTTTAAACAAAGCGGACGTACGTAAACTACAGCGGCTGAATCCTCATAACATAAGCATGTAATAGCCAGGTAGCGTCTTCGAAAAGTATGTAATCTGCAGCGGGTTCATGTTAATCACCCTCAACAGAGATGTGTCGAACGACTAATGCATGCGAGTCGTTCCACTTTCATTTCAATAAAAACTTCCGCACTTCTCATCCGAATCTGAACATCTTTGTTCAAACTCTTTGGAGTACCTATCAAACAGAAACTTACGTAAAAATGAGGAGCATCGACTGCAAGAAAAGAGCTTTGGCGATGTCGTGATGCACAAGAAGTAATTTCATTTGGTGGAAAAAAAAACAAATATCGAAAACACAGAAATACTTGCATGTTATTTGTATAAAGAAAGTGGAAATAAGCTTTTCCATAATTTTTAAACACGCCGAATATACAGGGTGTAGAAATGCTTTACGCACCATAGGGATTTCAATGGTAATTTTTTCATATGAAAATATTTGCTTCTCTAATTATTTTAGAGCAAACTTGTATGGAAGTTTTTTGTAGAAAACAAAATTCTGTATCCATTGATGCCAGCATTTGTCATTTTACATTTCGGAAAACCGAAAATTTAAAGCAATAAAATTACCTTCTTCTTCTTCTTATGGTCCTTCTCCTTCACGGAGGTTGGTTATCATCATTCTTATCCGAATTCTGTCGACAGCCGATCGAAATAGTTCAATGCTGCTGCAATTAAACCAATCTCTGAGATTTTTCAGCCAAGATGTTTTACGCCTGCCAACATTTCTTTTACCCTTTATCTTCCCTTGCATGATGAGTTGGAGCAGTGCATATTTGGGATTTCTCATTACATGGCCTAAGTACTCTAGTTTTCTCTTTTTCATTGTATTTATTATTTCACATTCCTTGTTCATCCTTCTCAAAACTTCTCTGTTAGTTATTCTTTCAATCCAGGCTATACGCAACATTCTGCGGTAACAAAACATTTCAAAAGCTTGTAGTTTGTTATTTGCGCTTTCTTAAGTGTCCAGGCTTCTACGCCATAGAGCAAGATATTAAATACATAACAACGAAGCATTCGTATTCTGAGCTCAATGTTTATGTTTCGATTGCAAAGTACTTTCTTTAATTTTACAAAGCAGGATCTAGCTATTTCTATACGAGTTTTTATCTCCATTGTTTGATCAGCTTTTTGTTCAATCCAAGTCCCAAGGTATTTGTATTTCAGTACCCGTTCTATTAATATGTTTGCAACTCTTAAGTTTTCTTGAATATGTGGAGTTTTTGTAACTACCATCCATTTGGTTTTATTAAAATTTATTTTTAAGCCGTACTCGTTACAGCGATCATTTACTTTTCAAGCAGATGTTGTATGTCAGTAAGGTTGCTTGCTAAGAGGATTGTGTCATCCGCGTATCTCACGTTGTTAACTATTTCTCCATTTATACTAATTCCCGCAGATTCCTCATCTAAGGCTTCTTTAAAGATGGCTTCGCTGTAGATGTTAAACAGAAGTGGAGATAGGATACATCCCTGTCTTACTCCGCGACGTATCTCAATTTCCTCGGCTATTTCTGTTGCAACTTTTATTTTGGCGCTCTGTCCCCAATATAGGTTACTAATTATCCTCACATCTCTCCTATCTATACCTTTCTTAAGTAGAAGTTCTTGTAGTTTACCATGTTTCACTTTGTCAAAAGCCTTTTCGAAATCGATGAAACAGGTATATACATCCTGGTTCATATCTAAGCAGCGCTGGTAAAGCGCATTAACCCCAAAGAGAGCTTCTCGCGTTCCAAGACCTGCGCGGAAACCAAACTGGAATTACTTATTTCTTCTTCCAAAGTTTTATAAATTCTGTTATGAATAATTTTTAAGAATAGTTTTAAAATATGTCCCATAAGTGCAATAGTTCGGTAATCTGAGCAATCTCTTGCGTTCATTTGCTTGGGAATTAAAATAAAGGTAGATATCAACCATTGTTTGGGGATTTGCCCTGTGTCATAAATAGTGTTAAAAAGGTCTAAAATAACATCTAATACTTCATCGTTACAAAGTTTAACAATTTCTACTGGTATCCCGTCAGGGCCAGCAGCTTTGCCTGTTTTCGTGTTTTCTAGCGCATACATTAGTTCCGATTTTAGAATTTTAAAATTTTTGTCATTTACTTCTACAATGGTGTGTTTTTGGCCTTTCGTCATTGAAAAGTTCTTGGATATACATCTTCCATCTATTTATTTGATCTTTTATATCTGTTAGTATATGTCCATCCGCATCTTTGATGACATTATTGGCGCCACTTTTCTTTTTGTATCCTGTTACTTCCTTAATCTTTTTGTACATGTGAAAGTTGTCATTCTTCCTTTGTAGTAGTTCAATTTCTTCACATTGTTCAGAGAGGTATTTTTCTTTCGCTATTTTTATTTTACTTTGTATTGTTTTATGAATTTCTTTATATTTTTCTACATTTGCCTTATACCTTCTTCTCAGATCCATGAGATCTAAAATATCCTGTGTCATCCAAGGTTTTTTCTTCACTCTCTTACTTACTAGGTGTTCATTGGTTACAGACGTTAGTACGTTTGTATTTTGTTCCACTTTTCGTCAATGTTGACTTCGTCTATTTGCGTATTTATATTTTTCATCTCACTTGTTATTTTCTTTTGAACTATATCATACATTTTGGGTTCTTTTAAACGTCTTGTATCTATGTAGTCATTTTGACGTCTTATTATCTTCTTCAACCTAACTGTAATTTTTGCTACAACTGGATTATGGTCGCTGTGAATGTCTGCACCAGGATATGTTTTTTTGACTTAATGGAATTTCTATAGCGATTATTACAAAGAATGTAGTCTATTTGATTTCTGACTGTTTTCCCTGGCTTATCAGCTGGAGATTTCCATGTATACATCCTGCGAACTGGAAGTTTAAAAAGCGTGTTTGCGACAATTAGATCTTTGTCTTGACAAAATTGTATCATACGGTCTCCTCTATCATTGCGATCACCCAGCCCAAAATCTCCAGTACATCCTTCTACTTTCGAATTTCCAACTTTCGCATTAAAGTCGCCCAGCACGAACGTAATATTCTTTCGCTTAATGCTTCTGAAGATTTCTGCTAGTTGTGCATAAAATTCTTCGCATTCTTCGTCTTCCTTATCTGCAGTTGGCGCGTAAATTTGGATGATATTCATTATTCCGTTGTTTATTTTCAACTGTAACATCATTACTCTATCTGAGAATGGTATGAAGGTTGTGACTGCCGTCGCTGCTTTCTTGTTTAATATTATTCCGACTCCGTACCTATGCACAGGACCATCATTTCCCGAATAGTACATTATACCGTTATTTGTAGTACATTTACCATTTCCTAACCATCTAACATCACTTAGACCAAGGATGTCTATCTACAGTCTATCCATTTCCATTACAGTATTGTGCAGTTTACCTGGTGCTAGTAAACTGTTTACATTCCACGTTCCGATCTTTAAATTGTTTGTTGATAACTTTATAACTCTGCTCACAACTGTTCCCCCCGGAGATCCGATTGGGGAACTTGAAACTCCGGATTTAGATTTAGCTCTGAACATTGTCATAATGATAATGAATAATGATGATAATATTACTAAGGATATCTTATAGAGCTTTAATGCAGTGGTTTCCACTTGCCTTCTGCATTCTTACGCCGTTGACCATCAATTGGTTCATTCGCCTTTAAGGCCGGTTTTTTCAACCTACGGGCAAAAGAGTGCTCTTCTCTTCTGGTTCTTCCACCCGAAGCTGTTGACCATGTAAGAGTGTGACCACTTATACCGGCAGCCGTTCGGTTATCACCATATCTGGTTACCCTCAACTTAGTTTAGCCTGCAGGTCGATGCAGTTTACCAGGGTGTGGCACTTGGAGCCATAAGTTGAGAGTTAGGCATGTTGTGAGGACCAGTTGTGTTAAGCCACATTCTACCTATGATATTACGCGCGATCGCTTTACACAAAAGGTACTACCTCTACAACATAACCCCTACACCCCATATATAAAATTACCATTTTTGGACAAATCAGTGGTGCCTTGAAATTATTGAAGCATCAACAAATTAGTTTGTTGTTTATTTGTTTACATATGTCAAATGTAGCGGCAACCATGGCACTTATTGCACCTGATCTGCTTCCAGCATACCACACTTCACAATTTGCACCGATTTTTGAAAAGATGATAATTCTAATTTCTTTGATTATTAGGTTTTCTGACGTAAAATGACAAAAATGATGGCATAAATGTAGGGTTGCCAGACCTCCTATATATGCTCTTTGGTTTAATGGAATTTTTTTGTTGTAACAAAATAATTTTGAGCATTTTGACTTTTCCTTTAACGGAATTTAAAATTATTTTTACACATTTGATAATTCATTTATTTTCTTACGAATATTAAAATAATAAATCTGGCAATGTGGTGGCAAGAAAATGTTAAACATACACTGACAGAAAAAAAAAGTTGCACCGCTACATCATCGAATCAGTTAGTCCAACATGAAAAGAAAAAATCATAGCCAACTCTGTCCCAAAAAGGTCGTGAACGGCTTATATGCAAGTTTCGCAGAGAACCACCAAAATACCGAGTGTTGTAAGAGTAGGTATAATAGTTTAAAATTTGTTTAATTTTGTGAGACATATTTGTAAGAGCATTTTATTTTAAGTTTATAACAGCTATACATTTTTTCGCCCATGGAAGCTACCAAAAATCGTTGGCAAAGATCACCACTGTGCAATGTCACAAGCAGCAGTTAGTCGTAGTGTAATGGAGGTTGTAAATATTATGAATAATCATCTTGTTGGTCGTTACATCAAGTTCCCAAATAATTTGCAAGAGATTACAGTAGCAAAAAACAGGTAAATAACAATGTTTGTATACAATAGAAATTATTAGTAACTGACTTGTACTTACTTCCAGTTTCTTTGAAAATTTAATTTTCCTGGGGTGGTTGGTTGCATAGATTGCACACACATTGGTATTACACCACCTAAAGCAAATGATCCAATTCATCCAGGTCGTGCATTTTTAAATAGGAAAGGGTTCCACAGTATTAATTGTCAAATTGTAAGTAATAATAGTAATAAATAAATATTTTGAAAAGGTAAACATTGACTGATGTGTAATCTTTTTTGGTAGATTTGTGATTCCAATTTAAAAGTAATAGCTATTAATGCACAATATCCTGGATCAGTCCATGATTCAGCTGTATGGATGGTTAGCAATATAAATACGTTTTTAAGAAGAAATTATACAGAAAACAATAATTCTACTACATGGTTGCTGGGAGATTCTGGTTATCCCCTACAACCATTTTTATTAACTCCAATTCCAGGAGCTTATGGTAATACACCAACAGAAGGGAGATACACCCGTGGACATTGCAGAGTAAGAAATACAGTAGAACCAAAGAGCATATAATGAGAAGAGACTCAGCGCTAGGCAGTATTAGCGTATAGCTTAAAATCTCCCGCCCGCTAGGCTCCCAGGTCTTATCCCTCTGGCAGGAGGGATCCCAGTTAAACAGCTCAGAGCAAAACCATAATTCTAGAATTCGTTGGTTTAAACTAAAGTGCGGTGTTGCCAAGGTTGACACAACCTTCGAACGAAAGTAACTTGGGTTACGAAACGCAGACAAAATTTCCCATTGTCTCTTAGCCAAAACAGAGGCGGGCGCTCACCCACATAAAGTGTCAGATTTCACAGGCCTCACAAAATCAGTTATATTAGTTTTGTCAGCATTATAGTATATCGAGCGATCAAGTAAATATCAGCTCTAGTTTACTGTAGTTTCATAATTGCGTGCATAATTTCGAAAAATGTTTTTAATTGTGAGAAATTAAAAACACCGTAAACTCAATAAAACATTTATTATTTCAATCGCTCCCTGAGCTGACCTCCTCCGTTTGTTTACAGCTTCTTAAAATCTAACACGTTTTACAAGGGTCACTTAAAACAGGAAACGGACCATTGGCAAATTTGGGCTAGATTTAACCCGTCCGACAACAAAAGACATCCAACCCAACGGCTCTTAAAGCTAAGGGTCGAGTTATTTATGGCCGTTTACTACTGTGCGTAAAAGAAACGTCATTATACACAAATAAGCTACTAAATGATCTTAAATATTATAACAGCATTATTTTTTGACTTAGGTAATTCCAAAAAGCCACCCCTATCTACATCATTTATCATTATTTTCAAATCAGATATACTGGAGCTAGAGTTCGTATGATATCAATTTGATATTCAGCAAAAAAAATCGAGGCACTGCTAAATAAATATGACCGCTAGACGATTATTTTAAAGGCGGCACATTCCATGCAAAATGAACGGTGTATTTTGTTTTCTTTGTCAACGATCGTGTTTGCCGCATCGCCACACGTGCAACCACACGTGCAAGACTACTATAGGAAATTCAATTCAAGTTATAAACAAGTTATTCTGTACAATTAAAATTTATTTTTAGTTAATAATATCTCGAATAATATCTGTGGAACATCGTAAAATGAAGCATTCATTTCACTGTAACCTGCCTTATTGAGATGACAAAATTCGAAGTTTATTTTTAGAATTATTATAATGTACCTTTTGAATTATATTTTTGTGAATTCTGTTAATCATAATTTTAATAAAAAGAGAAATGACATAATGTAAATGAGTTTCGCAGGTTAAATTTCTAAAATCTTTCATAATTGTTATACATTATTTTTGTATATTTACAGTTACACTGTTACATAATTTATTATTTTCATAAAATGTGGAAAATTGTTTTATCAAAATACTTATAAAAGCATTAAATTCGTTAGATGGTCGTTTTAAATATTTTATGTGACTAACATTATAACGGGTGTTCATAAACAGTCGTCATCCCAGTTGCTTTGAAAAACAAAATGTTATGTCTTTGATTAATTCGTGCAACACAATGAAACGTCATTGAGTACTGTCATAGCGCATTTTTTCTCAATTTTAATAGACATACGTTTCTGAAGTCAAAACCTACTGGGATGACGACTGTTTATGAACACCCGTTAT